>CABHPH010162996.1:23006-53465 GCA_902168325.1 Peromyscus nudipes | reverse complement strand
TCAGTCTGACTAGGTAGCCCAAAATGACTGACTTTCTAATCCTCCTGCCTCACCTCCCAGTGCTGGGATTACAGGTGTGTGCCACTGCGCCTGGTTTATGTGGTGGTGAGGATCAAACCCGGAACTTCCCACAAACCAAGCAAGCAACCTACCAACTGAGCGCTACAGCCCCTGCCCAAGAACCTTTCAGCCTTCAACAATTTCATATGTGCGTGCATATGCTGAGATTCTGCCCCCATTCCCTTCTTTCTCTCCCTGGACCGGACGTGCTCTCCTGCTGAAACCTTCTCACCAGGAAGCCCCCTCCTAACCTGCTGTCATTTCTTTTGTCTGATGATTTTAATTAGGATTGCTTACATGGGCACCAGTTAAGAAGTGTTTGTTGGAATGTGACACCCAAGAAGTTTTTACATGACCCCTGGGATATATATAGGAATATAAAATCAGTATCAAGCATTTACTGATAAGAAAACATAAGGAGCCCTATAAAATCGGTATCAAGTATTTACTGATAAGAAACCTTATTTTAAAGTCATTCTTTGGTATGTATATATATGTATATATATATAAGAAAATTTGCATGTCAATGAGATCTCTTTGTTTATTTTTACACAAACAATAAATCTTGGCAGATTGACATGGCAGGATCTAGAGAATCTTCAACATTTTTTGGTGTTGGTTGATAATTTTATTTTATAAACCTCGGTGCTGAGAACATCACATAACATAATTATAGAGCATAAAATGGTATAAGTCTGTTTAGGGCCATTTCAGAAATTGTTGGACATCCTGTTCTAATCCCAAGCCAAAATCCCTTTAACAGGGTTTTATAAAACTCAAGCAGTAACTGCTAAAATCAAAATTCTAACGCAGTACAATCCCAATACTAATCTGATGCTTTCATACTGAGGAATGATGACGGGAAAATATTTTTAAAAATTTTTGTTTTCCTAAATTATACCTAATGTTTCTATGGGAGCAGAAAGACATTGAGTGTTCACTAAAAACACTACAGTTTGTGGCATACAACAGTCCTGAATCTGAGCCGAGTGTTGTGACCGCATGCCCGGTGCAGAGTGCGTATGTTGTGTGTTCAGGACCGAGACTATGGAGAAGTCATGATACCACACAGGCGGGCACGGCTGGAAATGCCTCCGATGCCTATGCATTTGACTCTGAGTTCATTTTTGGTCATCTGCACTTTCGGAAAGCTCTAAGTGTTGCCATACTGTCCATGATCTCAACTCAACACCAGGGCCCAACACATAGCTTAAGAAGCTGGGCTCTCGAGGGGACAATCATGACAGCTGAAGAAAGAGCATATGACTTAGCAGCTGAAGTAACTTACAGCCTCTGTGACATCAGGCAAGTGTGGAAAGTCATATCTGTCCTCTAGGGGTTCCTTGGGCCTCCTATGAAGTGGCAAGCTCCCTAACTAAGTCTTGATGCTCCATAACCAATAGAGACCACTGGTTTTAGTCTGGGAAATGAGACCACCAAGCTAGTGACCCATGCTAATATCCATATTAGTATCCACACTAATTGCAGTCACTAGCATATATTAAGCATCGTGCTAGAGGTGTGTAAAGTGGTTCACACACATTATCTCATCCCATCTTCACCACCACCGGGTGAGACAGGCTCCATTATCCATTTCCATCTTGCAGAAGAGAAAACTTAGAGGGATTATGTTAAACCACGTGAAAAAGATGTCATACAAACTCCCTTTTACCTATAAACAAATGGCAATTTGGTGCAATTCTATTTCAGACCCAAGTAGCCCAATCTAGTTCCCAGCAGAACCAGGTTTCATGCTTGGCCCCATTGGATTTCACAGGGATATGATGACTCCTGCAGAGTGTTCGAGAAGGTTCTTGGGATGAGGAATAAGCCAACAAACAGGAAGGGCTACAGCGTACACATGCAGGTGGCTGGATTTTGTGGTGCTGTCCGTAGGAGGCACTAAGTTGTCCTAAATCACTCCAGTGGGCTGACAGGGGAATCCAGACTTGTAGGACTTGGTGCTGTGTCAGTTTGAGGGATGCTGGGAAAAAAAGGAGAGGGAGAGAGGGGAGAGGAGGGGGAGGGGAAGGAAGGGAGGGGAAGGAAAGAGAGAGGAGGAGAGGGAAGGAAGAGAAAGGGGGAAGGGAAGGGAGCCAGGTGAGATGACTAGGTGGGTCATGTTTGTCTTGCTGAGGACCTGAGTTTGGAGTCCCAGCACGCTTGTAAAAGCCAGGTGTGGCCATGCATGTCTGTCATCCAGCGCTCTGAGGGGAGGGAGATGAGCAAATTCCTGGAACCGCTGGCTGGGAGGCTAGTCTTTCCAAACCAAAGAGCTTCAGGTTCAGTGAAGAGACCAGAAATCGACCTCTGGCCTTTACCACATGCGTATACATGCGTTCACACACACACACACACACACACACACACACACACACACACACAGTGCGGGGAGGGGTATTGAGGGAAACATAAAAACTGGATCTTTTCCCATGGTTGCTTCCTGGGACTCTCTAGCTCCTGAGCCACCCGTGGGTGTCCTCAGAAACACGCTAGCTCCAGAAGCCAGAAGTGCAGAGACATCAGAGGCTGTCTGAGTTTCTGGGAGCACTCCTGCCTCACCCCGTGCAGACAGGTACAAAGACCAGCTCCACCCTGGAGGTTCAGTGCTGGCTCCAGCTGTACAGGGTGTGTGTGTGGGGGGGGGGGTAGTCCAGAGCTCCATGCACCTCCCTTTAAAAGTCAGTGCGCCAGAAAGGTCCTCTTTCCCGGTACTCTTTACCCTAACCTGCATTTTACCTGGCTGGCCTCACCTTGACTGTGCTCCCTCCCCACTCTTTCATCACACATCTCTGCTCCCTGAACACTTGAGCACGCTCAGGCTTCCTCTTCTTATTACTTTGAGAAAATTCTGTAGGTGGAAAGAAATTTAATCGGTAATAATAATGCTTTCTATTTTTAGAGCCCCTGCCTTCTGTACAACCCGAGGAACACCACAGTTATATCGGAATCGGGTAAAGGGTTGAAAGAGTCGTCAAAAGGTCTTCTAGGAAAGTCTCCTGCAGTGAGGCAAAACTTTCCAGAAACTTCCCTTAAGCAAGCATTGGCCTCTGGTGGTCTGACTCTGAAATCAGACTTGCCCCAGTAAGCTCTATGGAGAGTCCCTCCCCAGACCCTTGCAGACCCCTTCTTTGCAATCCTTCCCTATTCTCGGTCCCTCTGGGACAGTTAGGGTATGGAAACAGACTCCAGATGCTCTCCCACCCTCCAGCCTCTACCCACTGATACACAGATTGCCCTAACACTCCACTCTGATCACATTTTAAATGAAGGGTCAGAAGTGCAAGACGTTATAGGAAAAGACGTGAGATGGTATGAGAGAGATGTCACAAGGTGAGACTTGGAAGACCACAGGAAGTCATCCCAAAGCGTGATGGGAAGGCATAGAGCAGCCAGGGGGCCTGGCTCACAAAGGCTTGAGTGGGAGGAAATGTGTAACAGAGTGAACTGAGAGGGAGGCAGAGGAGGTGACACACAGGAACAGAGTAGCATGGGGTCTGATTGAAGCCAGGACTTGTTCCTGCTGGACCTGGAGTGTTGAGCAGTGGCAGCCTCAGCAACAGCCTTGGGCAGTGTTAAGGTGAAAGACTGATTCCAAGGAGAAGATGTATCAGAGAAGCGGGTGCTAAAAGAGAATGCAAGAATGCTCCCCCCCACCTCCATTACCAAGCTCCAGGTTCCTTACATTAACTACACAGTCCCTGCATATGTGTTTATGCAGTCCCTGTGTGCACAAGCATGTGCAAACCTCCTCCCTTCTGTAGGGTAAATAATCCTGGCTACCTACTATGGTTTCTAAACCACAGGGTAGTAAAGAGTCTTAGATCTTTGAGTCAAAAAGCCTACTTTCAAACCTACCACATGGCTGCACCACTTTGCCCCAGAGTCTCCGTGTGTGTGTGTGTGTGTGTGTGTGTGTGTGTGTGTGTGTGTGTGTGTGTACGTACATGTGAAGGTCAGAGTACAACCTAGCCTCATTACTCAAACGCTCACCACCATTTTTCTTTTTTCTTTTCTTTTTTAACAAACAGAAAAAGTAAGGCTAGCCAGCCAGGGGCCCCAGGGATCTACCTGTCTCTGTTACACAGACCTCAGGGAGTCCCAAGGATCCCCCTGTCTCTGCCACACAGGCCCCAAACAACAAGCACAAGCCACTGTCCCTGGTTTTTTTGTTTGTTTGTTTTTTAAACATTGGTTTTATGGATGAAAACTCAGGTGTTGAAGCTTCTGAGGCGAACGCTTTACTGAGTATTTAGTACCACCTTACCCCGCCTTGGTTTCTTCAGTCTAAAATCACAGTGCAGTCAGCTCCCAACTGGAGTAGCCTGAAGCATCATTGGAAGTCACCTGTGGACACCCGAGACAGTTGTGTCCCACAGGCAGTGCTAAGACCGTGAAGTCTTGGGGAAGAGTTTGTTCTGGAGTTTGAGATCCTTTCTCCATTTTCCATGAGTTCTGCAGCCCTAAACTGTTGGGGAGATGCTCTTGACAGGCAAGCCGCCTGTGTGGGCTCTAGCTAAAGGCAGTGCTGACATGGCTATGCTAGGCTTTGGCTGGATGTTTCTGGTCCCCAGTTAGAGCCATAGAGGGTTAACAAGAGAGGGCTGGAAGGGTGAAGCAGGATGGGATGTGCCTGAGTGTGCACATCTGTGTGTGAATCTACACAAGGGGGGATGCAAAGGCAAACGCATAAAAAGAAGAGAAAAAGTAGAGACAGCTATGCAAGGAAAGACCCAGGGCTGGAAAGAGGGGTCAAGGCCCAGCCTCCCCTGTCCTCCATGGACTGCCTGGGGAAGGCATCTGGAGAGCACAGCGAAGGGCAGCTCATCCACACTGACAGTGGGATCTCCCACCCAGGCCACACGAGCCTCAGTGGAGTCCTTCTCCAGTGTTCTGTTTCCAAGACGGAGACATTTCCCAGGGCCAGAGCTGATCGGAAGCAACCCAACTAGCTTTCTGGAATCCACCGACAGTTTCCAGGGCTGCTTCTGAGGACAGGCTCTCTTAACACATACTTTTCCGTGACATCACTGACAGTGACCTTTGGGGGCCAGCAGGGTGGAGTCTGAGGGAATGGGACAGGCCATGATTCTTTGGTCATCACAAAGGTTGGGATTGTGAGCTGGCCAGAGTCGGGAGCAGCTTCAATGAGGACAATGTCTCTTGCTGGATTGGGAACCGTTTTCCTGCCCTAGGACACACTGCAGAACTATAGTAGACTGTTGTTTTGATGCTTTTCCTAAATTAAAAAGCACATTGTTGAGCAGAGGCGCTGAGTGTGTGTGTGTGTGTGTGTGTGTGTGTGTGTGTGTGTAGAAGTGTAAAGAGTCTTGGAAAATTGATTTTGCTCTTAGAACAAGGGGTGGTGATGTGGAGCGGAAAGCTTCTAGCTCATTTGGCAGAGACAAGTGCATTTTTGCTTTGTTTTTTTCAGAGGCCCGAGGAATGGTGAGAAAAGGAGAGGAGGAAAGGGCAGGAGGAAGGAGTGGAGGAGACAGAGACAACTTCTCCCAGTTCAAGGCAAACACCAAATGGTGTTGGAAGAGATCAATGTGCCCAGCGAGTCCAAAGCTGATTAAAGCTGAGCAAACACAGCCAACTGCCCTGTATTCACTTAAAGTAATAGCCTGACACACTTCAAGGAAATAACTCAATTACTTTATTGATTTGGGACTTCAGCTACCTCCTCACAAGCTGTGACAGATGTGAGCACAACCACAGACCCCTGTATATTATTTTTATCTTGCTTTTTAAAAAACTAAGTAACTACCATGCCCTGGCAGGCTAGTTTCGAAAATAAGTAAAATTATGCTCATTTTTATATGCACATTAATCACTCAAACCCACCTCCTCGAATTGAAGAATGGCAGTGTCATCTCTTGGGATTCCCTCCCCTGAAAACTAAAGAGCCCCAGTGCACACTCAGCCCTAATTGCTCAGCATAAAGAAAGAGTCCAGGGCTCAGGATGTAGTTCAGGTGGATATAGTTCAGAGTGCTCACCAGGCAGGCAAGAAGCCCTAGGTTCTATCTCCAGCACAATGTGAACTGTGTGTAGTGGTGTGGGCAGGAAGATCAGAAGTTCAAGGTCATCTTCATCCGTATAGAGAGTATGGGGCCAGCAGGGAATACAAATCTCAAGAAATGGCAATGAGGAGGAGGCTGGAGAGAGAGCTCAGTCGGTAAGGTGCTTGCTGTCAGAGCATGGAGACCGAAGTTCAGTCTCTAGCACTTGCATTTAAAAGGGAGGGGGATCATGGTGCTGCTGCTTGTAACCCCAGCACTGGGGAGGCAGAGAGAGATGGATCCTTGGGATCCAGTCACTTAGCCTGATCAGCAGGCCCCAGATCCCAGCGAGAGTCTATCTCAAAACACAAGGTAGACTAGACTGCTCCTGAAGAATGACTCCACAGGTACATGCATGTATTCACACAAGGAAAGAAAAGATAAAGCCAAAGAAAGATGCGGCTGGGAACATCACCAGTTTACTAGCCCGCTCCTGAGGAATGACTCCACACAGACATGCACGTGTACACACCAGAAAGGGAAAGGTGGAGCTAAAAGCCTGACTAGTTCACTGGCCCATTCCCTGCCCCATTTCCTGCTGTTGCCACTCCCAGTCCCTGCCATGTGGTCAGCTGCTGAAGACCCCCCCCCCCCCCGCCCCCCCAGATGGATGTCTCCTTATGGTTAGGCCAGTGTTTTGCAGCCCAGACCTCCACTTAGGCTGCCGGGTTTGTCAGGGGGTGACAAACTTCTTGTTTTACAATATCTCATCCACTTACACTCACATGACCAACCATATCTTATTTTCCCAAACTGGAGTCCTCCCCAAAGGGTCTCATTGGAGGCTTACAGGCTTTCTTCCTCTAGCTGACCCCAGGTAGAGCCATCAAGTCCATCTCAAGTTACTTGTACCCTTAGCTTACAAAAATCACAGGAAGACTAGAAAGCCATTACCCAACCCCGTATCCTTATTTTACAAACAAGGAAAACGTGCCAGTCTTGCCACTAGTCTGGGTAATTCTATTTCTGTAGTGTGGATGTGACACCAAAGGTTCTTGCTTCCGACCCTGGTGCTATCGTTTGAATATGGCCTGTCTCCTCTGAAATGCATGTTGAAATTTGACTCCTAGTCTAATGGTGTTGAGAAATAATGAAGCCGTTAAGAGGTGACTAGTTCCTTAAGAGGAATTAATGCTGAGGACAAGATTAGCTACCACAAGAGCAGGTTGCTATACAGCCAGGTCACACCTGTGTCCTGCCTCTCTAGCATGCACCCACCTGCTTTTCTACTTTCAGCCATGAGCTGAAGCAGCCCAGGAGCCTGGGGAGAAGCGTGGCAGATGCTGGCACCAGACTCTTGGGCTTCCCACTCTCCAGAACTCTTACCCCACATAGTCCTCTTTCCTTTATCAATTACCTAGTATCAGGTATGTTGCTATAGCAGCAGAGAATGGATGAAGATACCTTGAGAGCCTTAGAAGGTACAAGATGGTTCTTTAGTTATGCTGAAGTTAGGCTTCACTCGTCAACAACCCCATACCAAGCGTGTCCGTCAGTTCTCCATCACTGTAAGGAAATAGCCTGAGACAAGTCATCAAGAGAGAAGATCTGCTGTGGTTCATGGTTTTGGAGTTTCCAAGATTGAAGAGCCATTGCTTTAGTTCTCTGGTGAGACAGCACAGCCTGCTGGGAGCAAGAGACAGAGACAGAGCAAATGGCTCACTTCGGGAGCTGAAAGCAAAATGAAAGAGGAAAAGACTGTGGCTCATGATCCCCTTCAAGGGTGTGCCCCAATGACCTAAGGACCATAATCCCCTTCAAGGCTGTGCCCCAATGACCTAAGGACCATGAGCCCCTTCAAGGCTGTGCCCCAATGACCTAAGGACCATGAGCCCCTTCAAGGGTGTGCTCCAATGACCTAAGGACCATAATCCCCTTCAAGGCTGTGCCCTAATGACCTAAGGACCTCCACTAGGTCCCACCTCCTAAAGGTCCCAACTCCCATTAGTAACCAAGCCTTCAGCACATACTCCCTTGGGGAACACCCCTTCAAACCACAGTGCTCCTGCCAATGCCTAAGGCAGAGGAAGTGCTGAATGTTTGCTATGACACAGGAAGTCCCACCTCCCATGACCCCCCCCCTCTTCCTGGAATGTCAGGATAACTATCATCCTAAACTAGCATTTCTCTGTTCTCACTTCCCTCTTTCTCTGCCATTGTCCCTCTATTCCATCTGTTCTAGTGTGTCCTTACCCCAGTTTTCTTCTCTCAAAATGCTTTTTAAATAAACACAAGTCCTCACCCACACATCTCTCTCATGCAGTACCCTGACCAAGAAGGGTCACTGCCCTACATCCTCTTCAGGAGGTCACAGGTGAGTCAGACTCGGGGCACTCGGGCCAAGATCCACCCAAATACTAGGAAGCAGGACAGACAGGCTGCAGCCAGAAATGCCTGTGCACACAACTCTCCCAGGGATCAGCTGGGAACAGCCCAGGTTCATCCTTGTAGCCTGGTGTTGTAGAATATTATTTTAACTAGGCAAAGATGTACTACATTTGTTTATGCTGCAGAATATTCCTTTAACTGTGTAAAGGTGTGTTACTTTTGTTTACGCTGCATTTGTTTAATGATGTAGGGATGTGTGTTTAACTATGTAAAGATGTGTTGCATTTGTTTCACCTTGCCTGCCTAAGGCACCTGATTGGTCTAATAAGGAGCTGAATGATCAATAGCTAGGCAAGAGAAAGGCTAGGCAGGGCTGGCAGGCAGAGAGAATAAATAAGAGGCGAAATCTAGGCTCAAGAGAAGAAAGAATGAAAGAAGGTGGAGGAGAGAATGAGGACATGCCCAGGGCAAAAAGCCAGGCAGATGCCAGACAGACAGACAGACATAGAGAAGCAGTGAAAGTGAGATATATAGAAGAAAGGTAATAAGGCCCGAGGCAAAGGGTAGATAAAGAGAAACAGGTTAAGTTAAAAGCACTAGCCAGAAATGTGCCTAAGCTAGGCCTAGCATTCGAAACTAATAATAAATCTCTGTGTCATGATTTGGGAGCTGTTGGCGGCCTAAAAGAAAAAGCCTGGTCCAGCCTGGTGCCCCGATGCTGAGGCAGATGATCCTGCAGACCAGTACACTGGATGTGAGAGGGCTCACTCACTCTGGCCTTCAGATGAAATTCTTGTTAGCACCTCACCTCCACCACTGATCAGCCCATCGGCCAACACTTTCCAATGCTTGGCTCACGGGTCCTATGTACACGAGACCCTGTGAGGATAGTCAAAGACCCAGAGCCTCCTTGAAGAGAAGAGCTGGCTTTGTGGAAGAGCCAAGAGAGTACCTGAAGCTACAGGAAGCGCAGGAAGCTGCCAGACACACCAACCAAGGAGGACTTCCAAGAGGAAGTGGGCAGTGGCATCGGATATTAAAGGGAAGAAGAGGCTGAATGTGTTAGGCTACATCTTTTTTTTTTAGTTGAAAATAGATTTTTTTTCATACAATACATTTTAATTACGGTTTGCCCTACTCCAGCTCCTCCAGCCCCTCCCTACCTCCCCACCTACCTAAACCCACACTCTGTCTCGCTCACTAGAAAACGAACAGGCATCTAAAACAAACCAGAATGGACAAACCAAACAAATGGGGGGGAACAGGGGGAACCAATGAATTAGCACAAGAAACACCAAGACACACACATATAAGCAAAAGACTTATAAGGCTACAAAATGCCTAGACAATTCCTTAAGACAAAATAAATTTTTCAAGCCTCAAAAAATACCATTGAGTTCATTGTGGGCTCAGCATCTATTGCTGGGCACAAGGCCTGCCTTTAGTGTGGTTTGTATACCCAGCGATAGTCCCTTGGAGAGAGCTTTTCCCCTTCGCTAGCAGTTATCAGTCGGAGATTGGGAGTCCACATCTTCAATCCTAGTAGTTGGAAGGCAGAAACCAGTGGATCTCTGAGTTCTGAGTCAGCCTAGTCTATACCCCGAGTCTTTTCTCACAGTGAGGCAAGTAGCTAATGCACAAGGAAAGTCTGTGGGTTTTGAAAGCAGATGTCTTCGCTCCAAGGCCAGCGCTGCCAGTTTCCAATGAGCTAGAGCAGGTTGTTAACCTCTCTGACCCCCAGTTTTCTCATTTTTTAGCTAGGAATAATAAGATGTTGGAGACATGCATGTTGCGGAGAGGAAGAAGGTAATGACGGCCGGGGGCAGAGAACAGATCTGTTTCTACTGATAGCTACTCAGGTCCTGAACAAACCAAGTTATTGACCCAATTTGCCCCTCCCTCCAGTGGCGCCAAAGATCTCAGCCTCACGATTAAGTAGCAGGGTCTCAGGTCAGAGAAGGGTAGAACCCAAGTGAGGGTGCTCACCCAATCAGCATCCCCATCTCAGAGCAAGCTGGGTAGTTTATAGTCCACTTCCTCTTGTTCTGGATAGAGCATCCCTGAGATTCTCTCTCTCTCTCCTCTCTCTCTCTCTCTTTCTCTCTCTCTCTCTCTCTCTCTCTCTCTCTCTCTCTCTCCTCTCTCTCTCTCTCTTTCTCTCTCTCTCTCTCTCTCTCTCTCTCTCTCTCTCTGTGTGTGTGTGTGTGTGTGTGTGTGTGTGTGTGTGAGAGAGAGAGAGAGAGAGAGAGAGCACAAAACAGGATTCAAATAACAACCCACACAAACACACAAATGACTTCTTAGAAACCTCACCCTTGACATCATTTGGAATCAAAGCAACTTCTTATCCTGGTAAAGCTCTTTATTCTGTTGGGAACATTTTCATATACATTATTTCACTTGATCCTCAGAGTGCTGAAAGGGAGACAGGCCAGGCTTAACTGTTCCCTTTGGGCAGATGAAAACGTAGCTTAGAGGTGGGGTTGACAGGACAGGGATGAGCACCCAGTCCCCTGTTTATGGTGCTTCCTCTCCTGCAGGTTCAGCTCAGAGTCCAGAGCACTGACCGGCAAGATCAGCACCAAGGTCCAAATCCTTTTCTCTTCCACTCAGCCACTGCCTCATCAGAGATAAGCCTTCGAGGCGAGAATGACTGGGGTTAGCGTAGAATGGGGAGAAAAAGGTTTTTTTTTTTTTTATTGTTGTTTGGTTTTTAGCCATTCTTTTTACTGTTTCTTGTTTGTGACACAGGATTTCCAGGCAATCCAACCTGACCTCAAACTCACTATATAATGGAGGATGGCCTTGAACTCTTGATCCTCCGGTCTCCACCTTCTGGCCTTATGTTCTGCTGGGGATCAAACCTAGGGCTCCCTGCAGACACAATACCAACTGAGACACACTCTGAGCCAGTAGTTTTGTTTGATTTGTGAGTGCGTTCATGTGTGTGTGTGTGTGTGTGTGTGTGTGTGTGTGTGTGTCTACAAAGACCAGAAGAAGACATCAGGACACCCCCCCCCACAGAAGTTACAGGTGGTTGTGAGCCTGTGAGCCACACTAGATCCCTTGCGTGAACAGCAAATGCTCTTAACCACTGAGCCATTTCTCTAGCCTTGAACCTGTATATTTTAATTAAAAAAAAATGTGTGTGGGTGTTTTGCCTGCATGTATGTCTGTGTGCCATGGGTATGCCTGGTGTGTGCAGAGGCCAGAAGAGGATGTTGTTAGATTCCCTGGAACTGGAGTTAAGTGGAAGCCACCATGTGGGTGTCGAGAATCAAACACAGGTCCTCTGCAAGAACAGCCAGTGATCTTAATGGCTGAGCTGCCTTTCCAGCCCCATTGTTTTTCAAATAGGCTCTGTAGCTCAGGCTAGCATCAAAGTTACTACGTGTTATACGCTGACATAAAACAGAAGGCAATCCTCCTGCTTCATCCTCTCAAATTCTGGGCTTGCAGCTCAGGAGAAAGTTCTGGAAAAGTACAGTTCCCCTGGCCCATCTCACAGGTATGCACAACTCCCCAACTCAGCCCAAAGTGGGGATTGCCCCCCACCACCACCTGGCTTCCCAGCAACCCTTCCTCATGCTCCAGTACCTTTTCTTAACCTGAGACCCTCAGAAAAGAAGACTCACCAGGAGTCAGCCTACCTGAGCTTTATGCAAGGTTAAGACTCAACTTTCAGCTTGTGAATGGGGGTAAATCGCTTCAGCCCTAGCCTGAACTCAGAGCCTGCCTGGAAGCTGGCTGCCAAATGAATGCTCATCACCAATGAGCAGTAGACTTGCTTCATCCTACAGTCCAAATGAGCCAAGGCAAAACCAACTGACCAGTGAGCATTTCTGGGCAGCCACTTAGTATTCTAGGCATTTAGGATACATTAGATCTACCAAAGTCCCTGCCTTCATGTGGCTTACCATCTAGTGAAGGGAGACAGAGAAAGATACAAGGAGCATACTAAGGAAATGAAGAAGTGAGCTGGGTGATAAACGCTTGTAGAAATGAGACTCGCGGGGTAACGGGGTTGCAGCACACTGGGGAAGGGGGTGTGCAGTTACTATTTTTAAAAGGATTGACAGAAGCTTCCTTGAGAAGCTGACACTCGAGCAAAGATTTGAAGAAGTGAGGGAGTTGCATATGGATATCCTCAGGAAAGACTTTCCAGTCAGAGGGTGCAGCCAGAGCAAAGGGAGGAGGCAGCAGAGCTGGAGGGGCTCCGAGAGGAGAGCAGCAGGAAACAAATACTGGTCCCCGATGGCTCCTGGGGCCCTCGAGGATGTCACAAGACCTTAGCTTTCACTCTGAGGGAACTAGGGGCACATGCAGGGTTTCAAGCAGAAGACTGGAGTGACCTCATCTTTTGAGGGTCAGTTGGCTGCACCCTGTAGTGAAGAAGCTATGGATTTGGGGCAGGGGTTGAGGGGGAGCAGAGATGGGACTAACTGGCTAGGTAGCAGCTGCAAGATTTTAGGTGAGAGATAGTCAGTCCCAGCGGTGCAAGGCCCATGAGAGAGGCTGAGTACCAGCCTTGCTTAGTAACCAGAGTGACCAGCTGTCCAAGCCCACAGATTGCTCTGTCTATAAGGTGAACCAGAAGAGCCCAAAGTCATGTGATCAAACAAAGGCTTAAAGGAGCTTTAGGTCTAGTTCCTAGTGTCTGGTACTTCTTGTAAGATGGATCCGTTTCTCAATCTCCTCTTTCGGATCCAAACCGTGTCCAGTAAAATCCAGCCCACGTCTTATGACCTTAGTCTCAGTCAGCGATAAAGGGAAGCGTGTTCACTCATGCTTTGCATTTTACTCAGATCAAAAATAAAAGCATTATCCTTTCTTTTTCCTTTTGTATGCATGTGTACAAGCACACACATGCCTTAGCACACATGTGGCGGTCAGAGGACAGCCTCAGGGGTTGATCCTCAGGTTCCACCTTGTTTGAGACGGCATCTCCTGTCATTTCAGTGTTGTATATACCAGGCTAACTGGCCAGAGAGCTTCCAGCTCCCGTCGCTGCCTCTCATTTTGCTGTAGGAGTAGATGAATGCTGCCGTATCTGACTTTTATGTGGGTTCTGAGGATCTGAACTCACGTTCTCACGCTTGCACACCAGGCACTGTACCCACGGATCCATCTCCCCAGCTCCTGTGAAGATGAAATGATTAAGACTTACAAAGACCCAGCAGGATTCGTAAGCATGGACACTGCTGTGAGAACCTCTCTCTGGATTCCAACCCAGTGCTGTTGCCCATGAAATGGTTCCTAAGCATTCATACCTCAAGATCTAGCTCATATCATACTCCTCTGTCCACTCACAAGTCAAACGACCCCACCCCCCACCCACCCATTGCAATCCGTTGTGTAGTCCTCCCCCATCGAGCCTGTGGCTATACAGAGACTACTGTTACTGCTGGGTGTCTTGGTGCTCCCCATTGGACCACACCTTTTCATCAATACTCCAGTGTTCTTCAACTGCCTTACTATGATGTTAGTATTGTCCTCGTGACCAGATCTAAAATCACCTAGGAGACAAGCCTCTGGATGTGTCTAGGAGGGATTATTTAAATTGGATTAATTGAGGTGGAAAGATCCACCCTAAAGGCAGGGAGCACCATTCTATGGCTGGCCACTCGGATTGCATAAAAAGGAGAAATGGTGAATACTAACATTCATCTGGGTCTACTTCCTGTCTATACATGCGATGTGGCCAGTCACCTCAGGCTCCTGCTGCCCTGACATCCCCACCATGATGGACTGTACCCTTGAACTGTGAGCCAAGGTAAACCCTTCTGGGGTAGTTTGAATGTAATTCATCCCCATAATCTCATAGGGAGCGGCACTATTAGGAGGTGTGGCTTTGCTGGAGTGGGTAAGGCCTTGTTGGAGCAAGTGTGTCGCCGTGGGGGTGGGCTTTAAGATTCCCTATGCTCAGTAGACTTCCTGTTGCCTGCAAGATATACAACTCTCAGCTACTACTCCAGTACCATGTCTTCCTGCACGCCACCACACTCCCTGTCATGATGATAATGGACTGAACCTATGAAACTGTAAGCGAGCCCCCCCAATTAAACGTTTCCTTTATAAGAGTTGCTGTGGTCATTGTGTCTCTTCACAGCAATAGAAACCCTAACTAAGACACCTCTAAATTGCTTTTGTCAGGTAATTTTGCACCTATGAAGAAAGAAAGAAATATACCTTCTAATCCTCAATGTGTTTACTATGTTTGTAAAAGGTATACTGTCAAGACAGGTATGCTGGCACAGGTCTGTAATCCCAGCACTCTTCAAAGGCAGAGTCAGGGGAGCACTGGAAGTCTGAGTCCAACCAGGACTATACAGCAAGTCCCTGTCCCCCGAAATTAATTAATTAATTAATTAACTGTGAGGTTTTTTTTTTAAAGACTCTCATGTTGAGCAGTAGATTTAAGGTTCACCCAGCAGGTAAGTATGGGTCACATAGGTACTGTTAGCCTCATTAAGGTTGAGAGAATTGCCCAAGGCCACGTGGCTGAGCGATGGAGCGAGAGCAAGATCCCAAGCTCATGACACCAGTTGTACCACTAGATAGTCGGGACCGGTCTAAGTCCCCTAAACTCCTTGCCTTAGAAATTATTGTTCCCTCCCGTCCCCCCATCCTGGCTTCTTGTCCTTTGGCTCCTTATCACCACTTCCCTCATCATCATCTCTGTTTTTTCACCATCTTGTCCATCGTCCTTTCTCTGCCCAGGGCTGAGGGGTCAGAAAAGCAAAAGGAAGTAAGCTCTGACCTAGACAGTAGCTCTGGGAGGTGGGCCTCCCAGCTCCCCTGGGAAACAGGGTGACAGGTGCCGCACTTCGTTTTCATTGCTGTTCCCCCTGTTGGTGAAGGGTTTGAACCCTAGGGTTTAAGACAGCCCTGTGCTGATATAAATGCACCATCCAGGAAAGGATGGCACCCTTGCCTACATGTGGGCTGCAAATGAGTAGTCAGAACCTATAGGATGTAAGCTTTCTAGTCTCAAGATGGCGGCGTGACTCTGGCTTCCCGTGGGAGGATGTGATGGGGCTTGTTGGAATAAGTCTGCAGTCAGACATGGAGCTGAAACCTGCTACTCAGGGCAAACTGCTTGGTCCCTTTGGTAGGAGGGTTGTCTGTCTGTGGGGTCTTACCTGAGTGGGGAGGAGGTGGGGAGAGGAGCTTTCAGATAGGCTATGCAAGATTCTCAAGTTCACTAGAAACCAAGGCAACATATAGTATTGGCTCTCCCCAAGCTTGCTAGCCTGTGCTCAGTCATCCTTATTTTTAGCTAATTTTTATCTTGGAATTTTCAGGCTTACAAAATATGACAAAGACAATACAGAAAGTCCCTACACCCCTCACTCACTTCCCTTCTAATGTTAGCATTTTATGTGGCATTGGTACAAACTGAGAAATCTGTGTGGACTTCACATGCATCCCTGGCTGCAGACCCTTTTCAGCTTTTACAAGCTTTCCATCTGCATTCTCTCTCTATTCCAGGATCCAATCCCAGGTACCACATTAAACTTAGTCATTGTGCCTCCTTGGTCTCATCTGGTCTAGGACAGTTTTTCTGTCTTTCTTTGACAGTTTTGAGGAATGCATGCCAGATATTTTGTAGACTGTGTAGCTTTGTTTGATGGATTTTCATGTCTAGGCTGGAGTTGGGGTGTTTGGGGTGCCTTATCCTCATCACATCAGGGGCACGTGACATCCATATGGCTACTGCAGGACATCTCTGGAGATGCTAAGCCCCTCACTTGGCTCAGCTCTGTCTGTCACATCCCTCCACAGAATAACTCTTTGTACCAATGCCACTCTTTGGAAGGGAATCCCTAGACCAAGACTACCCAGGGAAGGAAACTTAAGCTCCGCCTCCTAACAAAAAAAAAGTTTCTAGAGATGGCTTCAAATTCTTCTGTAAGGAGTATCTGTCACAGCCTCCTATGTGCTGGGTTTATTCGTTCATTTGAATTGTTGCAGATGTGTGGACAGTTCTTTTCTCCCGTACGTTGTCCAGTAAGAGACTGTCCTCGGTCACTGTGTTGTCTGTATTGTGCCAGTTCTAGCCACCAGGAGGGAGCCCTCCCTGACTGGCACCCATGCCCCCATTTCTGTTTCCTTCAGTACTTACTGACTTTCTAAATCCATACGATACGTCAAGCTGTGTTTGTACCTCTTTCTTACCTTTCCTGGGATCTACCGTTTCTTCAGAGGCCCTACATTTGTTTTATTGGTCAATGATTACTAGAGGTCAAGAATCTGGTTGCTGGTTGCGCTTGGTTCGGCTGGGTGTCACTGCATTTAGACCTTGCCAGAGGACAGGTAGGAAATGCACCTATGTGCTAGAATAAGTATACATCTTTATGGTCCCTGTCTGCTGCCTACAGATCGTGAGTGTTACGAGGTTATACTGATTTTTCTGACTCTCCTCAGTACCACTAAGGTTAATTCTAACCCCCAACCCCACTTATTTCTTACTAGTCTGCCTTTTCTCCCTTTCTTTGGGAGGGGTTACTTGCTAACATTCTAGTGCTTTTTAAACTTGCTTTCAAGTTTAAAAATGTAAAAATGCTTTCAGGTGGAATAGAGATTTCTACTATGTGTAGGAGAACCCAGAGGGCCAGTTAAAAGACGAATTGCTGGGCCAGGGAGATGGCTCGATGCAGTAAAAATACTTGTCACCAAGCCTGACGACTGAGTTCAATCCCCAAGACCTACAGAAAACTCACTTCTCAAAGAAATTGTCCTCCCTCCCCACATGCATGCCATGGCACACGTGAGTGCACCTGCATGCACACAGACACACACATAGACACATATGCCCACGCTCACACACACACACACACACACACACACACACACGCACACACACACACAAATAAAAACCATTTTTAAACAAGGATTGCTGGCTCAAACTGAGTTTTTGACTCAGTAGATCTGGCAAGGGTCAAGTAGCCTATGTTTCTTTCTTTTTTAAAAGCATATATTAATTACACATAACAATTTGCTTCATTATGGTATTTTCATACACATACATAATATATTTCAATCATATTCACCCCTTGTTACTATCTTGTCCATTCTCCTAATCTTCTTCTCAATTAGCCTTCTTTTATCTTCATGTAGGGTTTTTTTCTTTTTTCTTTTGACAAGATGAGTTTCAGTGGAGTTTTTGTTACTAGAAGTAGGTAAAAGCTGTGTACAGGAGCATGCGTACCTTACCAGTGGTCATACCTTTGAAGAAAATCTCTCTCCTGTAGCTAGAGTTTTCCTGCCTGGCCCACAGTCAGGACAAATCTGTGTCACCGGCCAGTCTCACAGCTGCTCAGACCCAACCAAGTAAACACACAGAGACTTATATTGCTTACAAACTGTGTGGCCATGGCAGGCTTCTTGCTAACTGTTCTTATATCTTAAATTAATCCATTTCTATAAATCTATACCTTGCCACATGGCTCGTGGCTTACCAGTGTCTTCACATGCTGCTTGTCATGGAGGCGGCTGGCAGTGTCTCCCCCACTCAGCTTCCTGTTCTCTCAATTCTCCTCTCTGTTAGTCCCACCTATACTTCCTGCCCAGCCACTGGCCAATCAGTGTTTTATTTATTGACTAATCAGAGCATTTGACATACAGACCATCCCACAGCACTCTCCTCCCTACATCAACCATTAAGTGTATATAAATCCTCTGGGAGGGGTGGGGTCCCATGAGCCCTACCTTTCCATGACAGAGTGTTAGCAGGCCCAGTCTTGTGGGAACCGCGTGTAGGTGATCACAGTTGCTATGAGCTCATGAGTGTGACAGCCCGCCATGCCCGGAAGTCTGCGTTGCCCCTTACTCTGCCTGTTACATCCTTCTGCTGCTTCTTCCAAGATACTCCCTGAGCCTTGGAAGAAAAAAGTCAGATGATCCCAGTTATGGCGGGGCATTCAACAGTTTTTGTTATCTGAACTTTGACCAATCATTAGTCTCTACAGTTACCATTGGAAACTGCCGAAAGAAGCTGCTCTGGCCAAGGCTGACAGGCAGCACCATTTTATGGGCACAAGTACAGTCATGACAAGCCAATCTGACCAGCACATCCTGTATGTGTAACTAAACAATAGCAGTACCTTCCCTGACTAAGACCTATGAAGCCCCCACCCCCACCCAGCCACAGGCTTCTGATTGAATTCACAGCACAGACCTCCTTCTTGTGGACTGGGCATCAAATCCAATCAGAAAGCAATTGGTTAGCCCCTAACAGACCTGCTACTACTGTACTGGTGGTAGCCTGTGTTTCTAACACATTTCCAGGTGATGCTACTTGTTCGGGGGCTTCACTCTGAAAATCTTTGTCCTGGAAGAGCCCTGAAAGCTCTGGTGAGGAAGCCTTTGCATTTAGAAGGGAGGGGAATCTTTCCTGAAAGTGCTGAGGTGGAGACCTACTATGCACTAGAGGGTTACCATGGTGACAGTTGAACTGAGACTACACTTAGTGGAACTATGACCCGGGCTGTCCTAAATGCCCTAAAAACCATTTGAGGGGAAAAAAATACAAATTCTGAGCAGGAAGACTCAGTCCTCAATTGCCAGCCCTTTTTAAAATGCGTCTGGACAGAGGCGCCAAGTAAGTTGCTGGGTTGTCTGGTGTCTCTTTTTTATCTTCCGTTTTTCATCTACTAAGTGGGGAAAATAGTGCCTTCCTCCAGGCTCACTCTGAAGACTAAATATGTGCTTGTGTCTTCAAACCTTTAGAAAGGAGCTCTTTCTCTTTAAAATATTGCTCCAAAATCCCGCTCTGGGGTAAGATAAATTACCCTTTAATTCAGGTAGACTATAAAGCTGCAGGCTTCTTAAAGATCACCGTCTGCTGCTAAGAACAGTACTATTGTTAGGCCACTGTGTGGAAATTTCCCAGGATGTACCACAAACTTGCATCTGTTGCGCTCCTGGGGAGGGGGACCTTAGAATTTTCAAAGTCAAGCTCAGTGGATGATCTGTCAGGTTCCTAGATTGTTATTGCTCCCCAAAGATGATGCAGGTTTTCATTCCTCAGACATTTAGACTATGCTGTTTCCCCTCTCTCTAAAATACTTCTGTCCGGGGGAACTTGCCACCGTCATGGAAAATGTCTTTCTCTGGAATGCCAAGTGTGACAGCTACACATGGCTACCAGGCAGTTGAAGTATAGCCAGAGCAGCTGTTCGCTTTTTTAAAAATTTGTTCAATTTTAGTTCATTTAAATTTATATCACCACACGTGGGTTCGTGGCTACCATAGGAGATAGCATGGTTCTAGGTGATCCTCCCCACACGGTTCTAGGTGATCCTCCCCACATCTCACCAGTTAGCAAAACTGTCCCCAGCCTTCAAGGCCTTGTTCCAACATCTCCAGGATTCTTCTTTCCATGCTAGGAGACAGATATCGCCTGAGAATCCCATGGCTCTGTGTGTGTGTGTGTGTGTGTGTGTGTGTGTGTGTGTGTGTGTGGTGTATATGGAAGTAGTTGAGTTACATTTCTGTACCCCCAGCAGACTGAGCTTCTAGAAGGAAGGGACTGTGGCTTTCTTCTCTATGTAGTGCCTGCACCTGGTAAAAATGTCTGGCTTGCAGCAGGTACCATTGAATACTTGTTTGATGAAAGGGTAAGCGGGGAGTACAGGTTCCACTCTGCACCTGATCTTTAGTCCCTAAGTCCACTGAGTGGAGAGCAGTGCAGGAAAGGTTGGAGGTGGGCCATCCAATTTCCTTCTCAGAGAAACAGAGAAGGATTTGGGGGATGAGGAGACGATGGTTCTGTTGGTAAAATGCTTGCTATGCAAGCAAGAGGGCCCAAGTTTGACCCCCAGAACTCACATAGAAAAGCTGGGCATGGTAGCACAGGCCTGTAATGCCAGTACTGGGGGGCAGAGACAGGAGTACTCCTGGGGCTTGGTGGCCAGCCTGTCTAGCTTATGGTGAGCTGCTATCATCAAAACTAAGATGCAGAGTGATTGAGGAAGATACCCATGGTTGTTATCTGGCCTCCAAACACATACTCCCACATATGCACATACATGCATGTACTGGCACAAGTGCAAACACACACACATGCACACACACACACACACACACACACATACATACACACGTACACATGCACACGTAAAGACAAGGATTGGATCCCACTATTTCAGAAAGCTTGAATGTATTCATATCAATGAGACTTCAAGGACGTTCATACTAGAGCACGTACTTAAAAGAGAATGTCAAAGTTCAGATTCTCAGAGGAAAAACAGTGTTTGAAAAACAACAGATAGGACAAATTCATCATTAGTAAGGTACTACACTTGCTCAGACATTCATGTTCATGTAAACTACTCTACATGATTATCTGCTTTATATTTTAGCATCAAAAGCAGCCATAGAGTTTTGCTCTTAAAATAAGCTATACCTATGGCTAGGCTCAGTTTCAAACCATGTCACCAGAGTAACTGGCAGCACACTGACTCCAGGACCTCTAGGGGTTTTCTCGAGTTTCTTTAGAGCTAACAGTAGGTCCAAACCTATGGAAGAGTAATATCATTCTTTAGAGTTTCATTGCTTTCTTCAAAAAGTATTTGAGCATTACCATGTATAAAGCATTGGCCACAGAGGGTGGAGTATGACTTAGGAAATGAGCAAAGGGTAAAGAATGGAGAGGGAGGGAAGAGGGAGGGGGAGGAGGGAAGGGGAAGAAGGAGGAGGAGAGAAGAAGGAGGGAGAAGGGGAGAAGAGGCTAGGAGAAGTGTTTGGAACCCAAATGCCTCTAGCTATGGATACTCCCATGAGCGAGACAGCTGGCTGGGTGGTTGGTTCAGGCTGACTCATCTTGTAGGAAAGGCTGGGCAGGAAGGGAGAGGAAAGCTACAGAGGAAGGGAACCCCCTAGTCCCTGAGGGGAGACCCTGGCATGTGTCCCATGCCTCACACATAGCTCGCATTGCTCACTGGCTTCAGCACTCAGAAGCCACTTCATGGGGTAGCTTTGATCCCGGATATCCAGGCAACCAGCGGTGATGCATCCTTATGATTCTGAGCAACCTCAGGCGAAGGATCTGCCAGGAACAGAGAGGTGATTACTTACCAAAATGGAGACTTTACCTTCACTCTTTCTACTAGAAAGACGAAAATGAGTGAAGACAGCCCTTGAGCATAGACACCGATACTACCACCGAGGAGCTGGGGCTGGACTGAAGAGATACACTTGGCCATGTGACTAGGACACCTTGTGCTGCCTCAACAAGTTCCTGGGTGCAGTGGAGTGGATTCTGTCTCCCCACCCAAACCTACGACCTCCAAATGTGACTATGGAGCCTGGTGGTGGTTTGGATGAGAACGGCCCCCATAGGTTCATATGTAACGAGTCCTTCTCTATCCCACCAGCCAGCTCCCAAATAATGACATGGAGACTTATTATTAATTATAAAAGCTCAGCCTATAGGTTAGGCTTGTTCCTAACTAGCTTTTATAACTTAAATTAACTCATATTTTTATGAATCTACGTTGTACCATGTGGCTTTTACAAACACTATTTCATTCTATGTATCTGACTCGTTCTGCATCTGGCTGGCTTCTCTGCCTCTCTTCCTCCCAGAATCCTCTCTGTGCCTGGAAGTCCCGCCTATACCTCCTGCCTAGCTGTTGGCCATTTAGTTTTTTATTAAACCAATAAGTAGGTGCCTTGGCACACACATCTTCACAGTGTACAAAAATATTATTCCACAGCACTCATATATTTGAGTGCTTGGTCTGAGGTTGGTGGAACTGCCTGCCTCATGGTTATGTCTAAAGATGTGAGCTCTCAGCTACTGCTCCGTTCTCATGTTGTCTGCTGCCATACTCTCCGCCGTGATGATCATGGACTCTAACCCTTTGGAACCGTGAGCCCCCAAACCAAAAGTTTCTTCTATAAGTTGCCTTGGTCATGCATCTCTTGACACCAATAGAAAAGTAGCTAAGACAGCGACTTTTAAAAAGTAATTAAGTTGGGGCTAGAGATGGCTCAGGGGTTCAGAGTGCTTGCTACTCTTGCGCAGGACCCAGGTTTGGTTCCCAGCGCCCACATCAGTTAACAATCATCACTTACTCCAGTTCCAGAGAATCTGACGCCCTCTTCGGGTACTGCATGCACGTGGTGCACAGATATATACAGGCAAAACAAACAGACACATTCAATAAGAAAATAAACCTTTTTTTTTTAAATGAGGCCATTAGGAGAACTGATTAGTGTCTTCACAAAAAAGGGGAGACACCAGTGGCAAATATGCACTGAGGGACGGCCATGTGAAGGGATAGCAAAAGGGTGGCCTCTGCGAGCCAATGAGAAAGGCCTTCTAGGGAACCAGTCCAGTTGGCACCGCGACCTTGGCCTTCTAGAATGGGCCAGAAACAGATTCCTATTATTTAAACCATCTAGTCTGTAGCACTGTGGTGTGGCAGCCCTGGAAGCGAACCCTGGCATGAAACTCCTCCCACGGTCTGAGTGGGGTGCCCTGGGGGCTCCCTGCTGCAGCACACGCCTGCTGTGTCTCTCTGCTTCATGCTTCCCTTCATGTAGTCATTAAAAGAGAGTGGTAATTGAGGTTCCCCCACACGCCAGGAGCTATACATGGCTTTATTGCCAATTACTTCATTGAATTGTTAATGTAAATGAGACTCAGAAGATATTAACTTGGCCGGGGATATAATTCAGTTGGAAGTGTGCTTGCCTGGGATGCAGGAAGCTTCAATTGCCAAGCACCACAAAAAACTGGGTGTGGTAGTATGGGCTTGTAATATCTGCACTCCGGAGGTAGAGGCAGGAGAATCAGGCATCTTTGATCACATGACGAATTTGAGGACAGCCTGGGCTACAATGAGACCCTATGTCAAAAAACAAACAAACAAACAAACAAAAACTTATCTGTGTCTTGAGGTCACAGAGCATATATAGCAACCAGAGTAGAAGAAGCCCAGGCCCTCCAAGTTCAGGGCCATAGCTCCCCGGCCACACCCCAGGGGTTCTGGGGGAGTTTTTAAAGACCAGGAATGTTAAGTGTGTTTGCGCCCCTCCTTTCCAAAGTCAACTTAATCCTTCCAGCAGGACACACACCTCTGTGATTGGTGTGTACATCCTTGGTACAGAGAGGCAACAACATATATCCAGATCTGATTCCTTGTTTACTGGGCCCTTACCAATCAAATCCTTGATCCACCCAACATGACTGAGAAGCTGATGAAGAGGCAAATACATCCCAAAGAGCCAACCGGGAAATCATCTAAGACACTTACTGCTCACTGAGCAACGGGCCAGTTGGTGGCTTCAGTTCAGCTTAAGGGGGACCATACTGTCTGGAGAGCCTTGTCAATATCTATTTTTAATGAGATATATTTACAATTAGATTATTTATAACCTCCTCCTGAGCATTTGTTTTCTTTCCAGAATCACAGAAGTATTTTAGTAGATTGGCTGCAGCAGCAGAGAAACGAGTAGAAACAGCTGTGCCCAGTTGTCGATGGAACCTGAGAAGCCTGACTGCTCCTTGTTGGGGAGCCTTGTTACACTTACGGAAGAAAGTAAGTGCACCCCTGGGCTTTGGCTCCTGTTTCTACCAGAGATTCAGCACTCCTGGGAGAGACAGGGTGTTGAGGTGACTAGGGGGCTTAGTGTGTACCGAGAGGAACCTTCTCTGGAAATCCCTACGATTAAATCAAGTTGACTAGTATTTATTTCCACCTAGTACAAAGCCCAGATTCCTTGTTTGAGATATGCCGTTTGTTTAAAATATTGTTGAACAATTTGTTTTAAATTTCCTCTTAAATCCCTTTCTTTGCTGGAAGAAATCTTAGCAATCTGTAGTCTGATCCTCTCCCTTCAGAGGTGAGGAACATGAAATGCAGACTTCATAGGGAAGGGATTTGCCCATGGCCCTGGCAGTCAGGGGACCAGGGTCTTCCTGCACATTGATCCAGTGGTTCCAGTGCCTCTGTAGCAATCATGTCTTTATTAGAGAATCAGGTCAGAGCTGGCTCGCCATATTGTGAAAGGCATGTGCACATCTGGAACCCATGAACAATAACCAAAATTGATATGAGATGAAAAATAGATTTTAAAAAATCAAATAGCAAAGATCCTAGTTGAAAAGAAGGAAGAGTTTTTTTTTAATGTGTCTGTGTGTCTGGTGTCTGTGTGTTTACATGTGTGTAGGCACATGTGTGTGCAGGTGCATATGCACATGTTGTTACTTGCTTATGGAAGCCTGAGGTTAATATTAGGTGTCCTCCTTGACTGCCACCATATGCTGAGGCACAGTCTTTCCCTGAACCTAGAGCTCACCTTTCTGCTAGTGTGGCTACCGAGCTTTTTGCAGGGATCTTCTACCTCTGCCTCCCACACTGGGATTACATGCAGGTGCAATGCCCACCTTCTACCTCTGCCTCTCACACACTGGGACTACATGCAGGTGCAATACCCACCTTCTAGCTCTGTCTCCCACACTGGGACTACATGCAGGTGCAATGCCCACCTTCTACCTCTGCCTCCCACATTGGGGTTACATGCAGGTGCAATGCCCACCTTCTACCTCTGCCTCCCACACACTGGGATTACATGCAGGTGCAATGCCCACCTTCTAGCTCTGCCTCCCACACACTGGGATTACATGCAGGTGCAATGCCCATCTTCTAGCTCTGCTTCCCACATTGGGGTTACATGCAGGTGCAATGCCCACCTGGCTTTAATGTGAGTTCTGGGAATCCAAATCCCAGTCCTCCTCTTCATAGCCCAGCAAGCACTTTACATACTAAGTCATCTCCACTCCCAAACTCTTTTTTTTTTTTTTGAGTACCAGGGATATAAAAAAAAAGTATCAAGATGAGCAAATCAAAAGGATGCATAACTAGAATTCTCATAGCACACAGAGATAAACACCTGTCTTTGTTAGAGGGTCACTTGCTACAAACAGGGAGCTAGAACAGATAATACCTTCATTTCTCCCAACTCTATCACAACTCAGCTGATTCTAAGAACTTTCTAGAAGGCTCAGGCTAAACACATTGCTATGCCAAGTCCATCTGTGTCACTGTCTTAAGGTTTATAAATCTTGTTATTGCATTTTTAAGAGCTTTTGTTGTGGGCCAGAACTGGGAATTTCTGAACCTTAGTCTTTGGGGATTAAAAAACAGTAATAATGTCAGAGGTGACATGCTAAAAGATTAACATCCTGGCACCATCCAAAGGCCCTGGCAAAAGGTGACGTGCATGGGGGGGGGGCTCAGACAGGTACCACAGTTGTAGAGCAGTCAGTCCTGCAGAGCCAAGCAGCAGCCCCAGCATGGCGGATTCCCGCCACTGTTTACATCATCTCCGACATCTAGGTCACTTGAAGTTAGATACAAATCAGAAGCATAGTGAGGTCAGAGACTGAAAACCAGAGTTGGAGAGGCTGAGATTACCCTGAAAGAGGCCCTCACTGGCAATCCACCCTGGCCTGTGAGCTGTAGTAACACCCTGTCACCCTTCGAGCATCCAGAAAGAACGCTTTCAGCAGGAAAGGGGTCTCCGACCACAGCCATAAGGAGCTCTTCCGTGTGTAGGAAACCAGATAACCCCAGAACCCCCAGTCATCAAGAGATCCACTCCTGCTGTCTTGCCATGTCTTTTCAAAGTATCTTTTTAAAAGGCAGCTTTGCAATGTCCCTAAGCAAATGCCAAGAACCAACTGGATCTGTCACCAGACCCTCCGCAGTACCCTCCCCTCTTCTTCTGGACTCATCCCAGTCTCTGATTTGCACTGAGGTCAAGCAATGGCCAGATGCCTATTACTGGAGAATCTGTCTCCGGGGCATCATTCTTACCTCACAAAAGCCTAGAGCTGACCAGGTAGATTTCCTTGAACCTATAACTGTTAATCTGTTCAAAATAAACTCCATAGCTGTCAGATATAAGAGTGACAAACAGAGCCACACACTAACCTCCTAGACCTCCTCATGGTGGCAGACACTTACCCCCTCCCGGGCTTTGATTTAACCATCTGTATTCAGAGACTTCAGCAAAAGTCCCAGCTGCGGGGAGAGCAAAGCTAATTGGAAACCCCAGAAGTTAAATCTATTTGACTCCAGCTCCCCCAGACCTGTTGGGAAACTCAGATGAGAGCATGTCCCTGTTGCAAGGAGTCATGAGCTCAGCACATTTTACTGGACCCTAGCCTCATATTGAAACTCCACAGGCTGTTGTCGTTTTTGAGCCAGAAGAAAGCAGAGTTTAGACTTGATGAATTTTCCTTCCTTCACTGCTTGGGCTAGACTGAGTTTCTATCAGTACACATGCACACACACAAACACACACACACACACACACATACACTCGTTAAGGAAAAAAAAACCCTGCTGGTTTTCCCTCCTCTTCCCTGACTTCTGGGTAAATGAGTATATGAATACAAATGCACACAAATGTGCATGTCAGAAATGCTCAGGGTAGAATTAGGCAAATAATCAGATTCTCTTTTAAAAACAACTGAGCGTCACAGAAGAGGGGGTGGGAAGATTTTAAGTGCCAGAAATTGCAGATGACCACAACAGAACAGTGCCTTTGGGGCTCAACAGGGCAGTCACACATGTGGACTTCACAGCAATTGTGATGACATGCACAAGACCCGTGCACGCTCGTGTCAGCTAAGATCCCAGATTGGAAAGGGGTAGGCAAGCATCAAGCCCCACCCCTTGGCAAAGGCAACTTATGGAACTAAGCGTTTATTTTAGCTTATGATTCCAGAGCGATATGAGTCCATCTTGCCAGGGAGCAAGGTAACAGACAGGCATGATGGCTGGAGCCAGAAGCCGAGAGATCTCATCCTTGGCTGCCCACACAAGCAGAGAGAGCAAACTAGAAGTCTGGAGAGACCATGTACTCTGAAAATCAATCTCCAGTGACATCCTTCCTCCAGCAAGGGCACACCTCCCAATAATGTCTCCATACATATATCCTGTGGGCACATTTCTCATTTAAACTACCGTAGTACCCATATTGCATTTCTATAGTGGGGGGGGGGGGATCATGACAACATTGGAAATTTCCAAAGGAACAATAGTCCAGTTGGTGTCAAAGCCATATTCTTATTCAAACAGTTAGGCATTATTAAGCCCTTTCTCTTTATTATAGTTTATCATAAATGAAAAGCATTCTTTAAAATTTAGGCTTAGGTCTGGGGAGAAGGCTTAGTTGGGAAAGACCTTGTTCTACAAGCATGGTGATCTCTAAAGTTAAGCTTAAAGGCAAGCATATCTACAATCCCAATGCTCCTACAGCAAATCGGAGGCAGGCAGGAGAATCCCAGGAAGCTCCTGGGTAGCTGGGAAATGGAGATGGAGTTAACAGCAGAGAGCAGATCCCCTGGTGATTTTCAAGAGATCTTTGACAGCTATGGCTCAGGGTAGCCAAGGGCTACTTGCCCTTCTTTGTTCTTCCAAGCCCACGTGGCAAGAAAGCGATCTCCAACTTTAAAAATGTGTTTCTGGGCTTTTCCTTTGACTATTTCTAAGCCATGGTTAGTCATGTGTGACTGAGTGAATGGAAAGCGAAACTGTGAACAAAGGGCCTCTGTGCTGCTTCGTGGTACAGTTGGGGTCTCTGGACCACTTCCTGCCTCTGTTCATCCACAGCCCAAATGTAGACTCTGCCACTTGCAGCTCACTGGAAACAGCCTCTGCGTTACTCAGGACTGCTGGCCACATGAGTCAGGAACTCAATGGAAACGTTCTTAGGCAAGAAGCGGTCCCTCCCCCAGAGCTGGCTGCTTCCTTCGGGAGCTCACTGCTCTTGCCAGGCTGTCCTCTCGATGCAGCTCTTATGATGACGCCCCACTCCTTCGCTCCAGGCCTGGGGATGGATGCTGTGCCTCTGAAGGTGCCTGGTCGGGCCAGACTCTGCAGCCGGCTGTTCCGCCAAGCCTTACCCACACACCATAAAGAGACCCTTTAAGAAGTCCTACTCGGAGCCGGGCGTTGGTGGCGCACGCCTTTAATCCCAGCACTTGGGAGGCAGAGGCAGGCGGATCTCTGTGAGTTCGAGGCCAGCCTGGGCTACCAAGTGAGCTCCAGGAAAGGCGCAAAGCTACACAGAGAAACCCTGTCTCGAAAAACCAAAAAAAAAAAAAAAAAAGTCCTACTCGGTTCTGCACCTTCAGTGTGCCCTCTTTCTCCTGCTGGGACCCCAACCCTTGTCTCTGCCTTGGGCTCTCCTTCCCAGCCCTAAGTAAACCAGCGATAACCTGTTCTTACTCACTGCTTCTTTGCCTAGAGTGGTGCTCGGTAATACCAGTTAAACTACACAATCATATTATCAATAACAAAGCTGGCCTCAATCTCTAAGTAGCTGATTCTCCTTGAAATTTCAAATGTTTGTTTTAGAAAAAGCAAGATCTTGGGAAATAGAATTTCATTTTCATTTGACAAGCCAGTCCTTACCAGATCCATTGTTCTCCATATTAGCTGCATAATTAAAAAATATTACACCTGGAGTACTTTAGTAGTGATCAGCCCACCCCCCCCACCCCATACTTAATTAATAAGTCTAGAGCAGATCTCAGATGTGTTTTATGGCTCCTGGGTGATTCTAATGACTACAGAAGGTTACAAATCACAGTTCTTAACTGTGCCCACCTTCTCAAGGTGATAAATCTCTGCCTTGGCTATAATAAGGCTGCAAAAGTGGAGAGTGGGGGGAAGGATATGGATTATTGGGATTATTGGGAGGAAAGATGACCAGAGATGTATTTCAGAACATTTTCCCTCTTTGGATAAGTGAAATGAAATTGCTGTAACATGGAGAGCATGATGATGCGTCCCAAGCTTAAGGCCCCAGCCAGGTGAGACTCAGCTGAGGGACCGTGGGAAATGTGAATGCTGGACCCTCTCCAGAGGGTTCAGTTCTATCAGAGTCACCAGGGTGGGGCCTAGGAGGCAATATTTTTATTTGATTCCAAGTTGAACCTAATGCAGATAGGGTTGAGGATCACAGTATAAATAATTTTTAAAAATATCTCAAAGTTAGATCATTATTCCTTGTTGTTTTTTTCTTAAACACTAAGAATGTTCAAATTTTTCATAAATATACCTGGACACCTTGTGAAATGGGACAAATGGTTCTGTTTGTAAGCTTGGCTATGAATCTATTTGCAGTAAGACAAATATGGAGAAAGACTGGACAAAAACAGTTAGAGGAATTGTGTAGTGGGTGGCCATTCCAGCTTTGATCTGGAAGTTCCAACCCCCATTGAGGCTTTGGTAACTGTCACGCCTACAAGGCAGGGCTGAGAGAGGACCCTGAAGACCCGAGATCCAGATGCGCGCTGGCTCTCTTGGTTCCTGGACCCTGGACGCTGGAGGTAGACCGAGCAGTGTTCTCCAGAGAACACTGCAGGACTGCGCTACACCTTTCCCAGACCGTTACCTATCCCTTCACTTGTAAGTTACCACACAAAATAAACCTCCCTTTTAACTTCGTGGAGTGGCCTTAATAATTTCACCAATAGAATTGCTAACATCCAATGCTGTCATTTGGTGGGTAACCAGATGTCTGGTAGGGTAACATTGGCCCGTGTGTATGGATGCACTCTTTGCTCAAGTTGTGGCTTTCCTGGACACATGGGTCCCACATGAACTGAATTCTGTAAAATGTTTTTCTGGTCAAAATATGTGACCAGCTGAAAGTTTTGTAGAAGATGTTTTCCATTCACAAAGTGTTCACAAGGGTTCTGGAGGACAGCAGAATCCACCATGATGGGTCAGCAGTAGGGAAGCAGCATGAGTATCTATCGGTCTTCGACTATTGAGACACCAGGCCCCATTATCCCAGTATGTGTGTGTCTGAAGATCATATGGACGTGCATCACTGTATTGGTTGATGAAACCACTGGAAATGAAATACACTTCTTACTGCTACTCTGTAAACTTCAAGCATATTTTGAAGTATGCTTTCATCTGGCAAAAATAAATAAATAAATAAATAAATAAATAAATAAATAAATAAATAAA
>CABHPH010162996.1:0-22996 GCA_902168325.1 Peromyscus nudipes | reverse complement strand
AAATAAATAAATAAATAAATAAATAAATAAATAAATAAATAAATAAATAAATAAATAAATCAAGCATGGTGTGGACAAACGTCTCCATGGGTAAAGCACTTGCTTTGCAAGTGTGAGGACCTGAGTTTGATCCTCAGAATCACTAACATAAAAATACCAGGCTTGGTGGGATGTGCTTATGACCCCAGGGATACCAGTCAGTCTAGCCTAATTTGTGCCCAGGATTATACACGTGCATGTGCGAACAGACACACATAAAAAAATAAATAAAGCAACTTATTATGACATACTAAGGTCTGGCCATGGTGCTAACCAGCTGCATCGCTTGGGCAAAATACCTCCTCTCTCTGGGCTTATTTCTTCATGTGTAAAGTTAGTCTAGTTTAATGATGCTCAGCAGAATGCCTTGGTAGGTAATGAGACATCCCAATGTTTAGGTGTTTCCCTGGATACTCTGATCTAACTGACCTGGAACTGGTCCTGGGCATTGGTATTTCTAAAACACTCCGAGTGATTTAATGTGGTAGGGAACTGACAGCCACCGTACTGGACAGTCTCGAAGCACCTTTCAGCTCTGACCTGCTTTGGACTGAGGAGTTCTCATTTCCCCAGAGCTGAGCTATCAGAAGAAATGAGTGATGAGTGATGGGCATAATCAGGAAGAACATTCCAGGCAACTGCCTCATCTCAGAAAAGACCTACCTTTTCTTCTTCTTTTAAAAACTGAGTGAACCAGTCGGCGGTGGCACATGCCTTTTATCCCAGCACTCAGGAGGCAGAGCTAGGTAGATCTCTGTGAGTTCAAGGCCAGCCTGGTCTATAGAGCGAGATCCAGGACAGGCACCAAAACTACACCGAGAAACCTTGTCTCAAAAAAAAAAAAATTAAAAACTGAGTGCATCTATCACCCCAAACAGTGATGAAGTTAGGTTTGTAACATGCCATGCCTATGATGCATACTCTCTGAGATGTTCAGCTGTTTCATGGTCCACTCTCCGTGTACCTCAAAAGTTACTAAGCTGGGGTTCAAGAGATGGCTCAGTGGGTAGTGTGCTTGCCATGTAACAATGAAGATGTGAGTCTGGATTCCCAGAAGTCATGTAAAAAGCAGGCACAGTGGTGTCAACTTGTGGTCTCAGCACCAAGGAGGCAGACAGGAAAGAACACCCGGGGCTTGCTGGCCAGCCAGTCTCGACAAAACGGAAAGATGTCAATGAATAACCTTGTCTCAAAAAAATTATGTGAAAGCTGGGCATGGTGGCACACACCTTTAATCCCAGCCCTTGGGAGGTAGAAGCAGGTGGATCTCTGTGAGTTCAAGGCCAGCTTGGGCTACATAGCAAGTTCCAGACCAGTGGAGGCTGAATAGTAAGGCTGTGTCTCAAAAAGTGCAAAGTAACTTGTCAACAAGCAACAACTTCAGAGTGATCAGGCCTAAATGGATATATAGCTTGCGTCCTACTCTCAAGGCTCAAGGATCTATGCCGAAGAGGTGGAAAGATTGTAAAATTGAGAGGTGATAGGTTACCTCAAGGAAACAGTGTTTTCTGTACACAACAAGCCAGATTCACTGTGGACACACAGCAATTGTGGCAATGTGCATAAGACCATTGCAAGCTCAAGCCAGACAAAATGGCAGCATGGAGGAGGGGAGGTGGGCACAAAGCCCCACACCCTCAGTAAGGAGCTCCTGGCATTTGACGCTGCTGGGAGAGTGAAACTCAGCTTTCTTTAATGGTGTGAGACCTGGTACATGGACCGCACTCCATCATTCCCAGAAGTAGTCAGCCAATACAACTGAAGGTGATGAGTTGTTAAGAGAGAAAGAGAGAAAAGTCAAGTTGGGTGGATAGGGAGGTAGAGGAGGATCTGGGACGAGTTGAGGAAGGGAAAGAATATGAACAAAGTACACTGAATAAAATTCTCAAAGAATTAATGAAACACTATTTTTAAAACAGTAATATAAAGAAAGATTGAGGAAGACACCCAAAATCAATTTCGGTCTTCCATATACATAATACATACGCACCCTCACAATATGTGTACACACACACACACACACACACACACACACACACACACGCACACACACGCACACACGCACACACGCACACACAAAACCTACCAAGTTAGCTAGAAGGTGATTTAAATGATACCAATTTTTCTGCGTTCTGCTTCAGTCATTCCCAACGTCATTTCAGCACGGAGGCTGAATATAGGCCATATATAAGGGATGATTCCTAGATCTTTTTGAAAAGATTTGTGTGTGTGTGTGTGTGTGTGTGTGTGCATGTGTATGTGTGTGTGTGAATGTATGTGTAGTGTGTGTGCTTCCGAGGAGGGTGTCAGATCCCCAGGAGCTGGAGGTAAGGAGTTTGTGAACTGCTTGATATAGGTGCTGGGGATCTGAACTCCGGGTCCTCTAGAAGAGCAGTATTTGCTCTTAAGTGCCAAGTCATCTCTCTGGCCCTGATTCCTAGTTCTTGTGGATTTTGGAGATAGAGTCTAACAGTTTTGAACTCACAGTGCTCTGGCCTCAGCCTTCTGAGTGCAATGATCACAGGAGGATGTCGCCATGCTTGGCTTGGTTCCTGTTTTGTGTTGGATTGTTGTTAGCCTAAGTCCAGTCTCCCATATGCTGATCCTGCATCACAGCAGCAAGAGAACACCCTGAGCCGGGAATCCTCCAGTAAGCCTTTGTGAGGACAACTGGGTCCACACTGGCCCCAAGATCACTGTATTCCCCCAGCCACAGGGCCACCCTGAGGCACATGGATAGATGGCCCCAGCGTCTCATTTAAACATTAGCTAGTACAGTTGTGGAGAAGAGACCAAAGGAGAAGAATAAACTTCAAAGTAATAATCCAAGACCATTACAAAACCACACATTACCAGATAAAATTGATAGAAGTCGGGAACACAGCTAGACTTCAGGACCGAGTGACCAGCTGCACAATTAAAGCCACTATAAAGCAAGATAGGTCTTGACCTTCTGGTCAGTTCATGTCCATGCTTATTGACTCTATTGTCCAGTTCATTACTTCCACCTGCACCTCCTTTTGGCAATAAAGACACATCTTCTCTGTGTGAAAACAGACAGTTGCCTTCGAAGCTGCAGGTGAACACGGTCACGGGAAACGACACCTGGCGGAAAGGGACACTTGGCACAGGGGATCGGGCTGGTTTAGATGCAGCTCACTTGGGTTGCCTGAAGCATTATTGTCAATTGTCCCAGCTGTGTACAACTTGGTAAAAACTCCATCAAGGTTTCTTCAGTGCACACAGGAGTTCAGGGACCACCGGGTCCTTCCATGGGATTTGACTAGTTTCTGCCGGTTGACACACTACTCATTCCCAAGACTTTTATAAAAATCCTATTTAGGAAGACTATTTCTCACTAGATTTAGCTCTTGAGTTTTATCATTATCCACCATGAAGTTGACCTGGGTCCCTCAAATCCCAAGATAAGGAACAATGTTTAGGCAGAAGTCACGGACTGCTTTAAACATGTCCCACGGGGCTGGCCCGTGGTTGTTTTTATTGGTTTGTGTCGGGTGTTGCTGTTCTGCTAACTCTGCCGCCTGTCAATCACAACATCCTCCCCAAGTCTAAGAATGTGTCTCTCTCCAGCCTCCTAGAACAGTGAACAAGTAGCAAGTCATCTCCAGGAAGAGTCTGCTCTTGAAACACAGGAATGGAACGTCCTCTAGAAACACTGAAGCCAGTCAGCAACGGAAACCTGACAGTATTTGGGAACACAGGCTGGTGTTCCACAGACACTGTAAATGTGAGTGACTGTAGACGTAGTGTGTTCTCTGCACTGTAAGGCTCATTGCTGAAGAGCAAGAGAGAATTCGTAAGGCCAACCTCGGCTTTTATTCCCCAAGACCTTTGTTCACTTATCCCAGGAAGATCTTGAGTAAGTTACACAATTCATGAGCCCGTTTCCTCCACTAGAGGATGGAGAAAGTCAACACACTTGACTACCGTGGGGATGCTGAATCCCCAAACATAGGAAGATTTTAAGAAGTTAGCTGCCTACCCTTTTCAGTTACCTAGAAAACCAAAACTATAGCTGAATCTATCCCTCTAACACAATGGTTCTCAACCTGTGGGCTTTGACCCTTTTGGGGGCCAAATGACCTTTTCACAGGGGTCTCCTAAGACCACTGGAAAACGCAGATATTTACAATATAATTCATATCGGCAGCAAAATTACAGTTATGAAATAGCAGTGAAAATCATTTTACCATTGGGGGTCACCACAAGATGAGGAACTGCAGTAAAGGGTCACAGCATTAGGAAGACTGAGAACCACTGCCCTAACAGAACCTTTCTCTGAACACGTTTTGTAGATGGCTTGGTTTTTCGGTGAGTGCTTTCAGCATTTCAAATTTTACATCAAAGCTTTGCAGAACAAAGCACCAGCATCGGCTAAGGCCAACATGGACATTGCCTGGGAAACGGGAAAGAGATGCGGCCTTGAGTGGCTCTTAAATCCAGTCAGTCCGCACTAGTGGGCAAGGCCGATATGGCTTTATCAGATGTCTTAAGGTGCTTCTAGAAGAAAATCAGCTTTTCTACTTTCACATCCAAGCTTCAGCAAGACAGCAGTTTAAGGAGACATCATGTTGGCGTACTCTTTAGAGGTGGCTTTCGCAGTTAGGTTTAATTTGTGGTTAGCACACTAGCTCTCAGTGTAGGAGATCCTCCAATATGTTAGACAAGATGGAGAGCTTTACAAAACACGTGCTGGTTATGTGCCTGAGCCCCACGGGCTTTTCCTTCCTATATAAGCTAAAGATGAACTCATTCCCTTTCCTTGAAGGGCTGAGATGAAGTCTGGAAAGCTTTCAACAGAGTGCTCTGTGTGGTAAAAATGCTCCCAATAAAGTTAACTTGTGATTTTGTTGCTGTTATTCATGCATTCCACACTTGCATTAGCCATGGTGATGTCAAGAGAAATGCACTAGAGCTCCTGTATAGAGCCAGACGACCACAGTGGAGAACAGCCACACCAGCATGTTCTCAAAACGATACCGTCTTAACTAAGAGCTGAATAAAATGTTGTGGGTACTCAGTGGTGAGGCAAAGCAAGCTTCCCAGAGGAGACAGTGAAGCGGGTTTTACAAAATGAGAAAAGTAAAGACAAAGGATTCATAAGGCAAAGGGAATGTGCAGAGGCCTGAGTTAGTGAGAAGCATGGCAGACTCTCATGAATGGGGCTAAATTCTGTGTTCCTGAGGGAGAGCTCACCCACACTGACAGCCAAAGGGGCTGGACAGAGAGCTGCAGGCAGACTGTGGAATACCTTAAACATCAAACCGGATCCCAGGAAAACATGTTAGTGCTCTGCCTGCACCTCTTCCTGCACGGCTCCTTAGGATAAGCGTGATTCTCACTCCTCACCAAAGAAACTTCTCTCTGCTGCAGACAGAGCATTGCAGAAAAATGCAACCGGTCAAAATGCAGAGAGCAACCGATGGTGAGGTGCCCAGCCCCAGTGGGTAGATACACAACACTCTTGCACCTAAGACTCAGGGAGGGAAAGTTTGTAAGAGCCGGAGGACCAGGCAATCTGCTGTGAGATTGTGTCTCCTAGAAATGGCAAGGAAGCTTCAAGCCGTGATACCTCAGCAAGATAGTTGCCTAAACAAGAGCTGAACACGTCCACCCCCAGTAGACGTGCTAACATGGAAGGGGGAGATCTCACAGGCTCCCCTCCTAGACCAAGAGCTACAGGAAACTAAGAAATGCTGAGAGCAGGTTTTCCCACGGAGGAGCCCCCTAATCTGTTATACTTATATAACAATAACAAAGAAAAATAGGCCATGAACCTGAGAGGGAGCAGAAGGAATGAGGGGCATGAGAGCTGGAAAGAGAAAAAGGAAGGGGAGAAATGATGTGACTATATTTTAACTTCAAAAAAAATTAAATAAAAAAAAACTGAGGGAGAAACAAAGAACTTTCCACAGAGAAATGAACTGAAGAAAAAAAAAGGAAAAAAAACAATTAAGCCAATGACTCAGCTCTAATCCAGTGGAACACCGGAATCAACAGACTTAGGTGGGGAAGTGATGTGGCCTGTTTTATTCTGAGGATGAAGAAACTGGAGTTCAGAAGGAGGACCTCAGAGCCACACACTACTCAACAGTGGTTCTTAACCTGTGGGTCGCGACCCATTTGGGAGGTCACCCGACTCTTTTACAGAGGTTGCAGATCAGATATTCTGTGTATCAGATATTTACATTGCTATTAATAACAGTAGTAAAATGACAGTTAATGAAGTAGCAGAAAAAATAATTTTGTGGTTGGGGGTCACCACAACACAAGGAACTGTATTAAAAGGTCGCCGAGTTACAAAGATTGAGAACCACTGGCTTAATAGAAATCAGCAGCCCTGCCACTCACCCACTGCAAGTTGAGCTTTCCCGGCAATGGCTGTGCACGGAGCTGGTCACCTGCCACCAGAGGCTCCAGGTCCCCTCCGGCCCATCCAGAGAGGAAAAGACTTGGTGGAGAAGGGTAAGCAGGAGAGGGGAGAGAGGTGCAGTGTTTGATAACAATGTCACATAGATTTAAAAATATATACACAGGACATTAAAGCATAAGGGGGAACTGTTGGTGGGGGAGGGGCAGACAAGTGTAAATTGCTCGTTTCTCTCATGTAGAAGAGGTGGTGTGAGTGTGTGTGTGTGTGTGTGTGTGTGTGTGTGTGTGTGTTTAACATGAAAGCAGAAAGAGGGGGTAAGGGGCCGGTGAGAAGGGGGTAATGGGGCAGATATAAGCAAAGTAGATGATATGCATATGAAAATGCCAAAAATGAGCTTTGTTAGATTATATGTGCAGTAAGCGCACACAGGAAACTTGGATTCGAACCCAGGCTGCTTACGTCTGCTATGCCCTGTGTAGAATCCTATTAATTGAGCTACTGCTGTGTGCCAATCACTGTGCTTAGTGCCCTTTCTGTAAAGCATGCTGTACAACATGATTTCTGTGAAGTTCTAAGTATTGCCAGCTGGACTGTGATGACAGGAAGCAGGTCAGTGGTCATGGGAGGGTGAAGATGAACACAGGGATACAATGCCTGTCGAAGCCACTGAGTGTGTGCTCGAGACTGTGCCTAAGTTGTGCCCTGAGTCAAACTGGTTTTAGTGGGCAAATGCCATCAACCAGGACTTACTCTTCTCACCAGTAAGGACAAGCCTTGACCATCCTCTCCCTACAAAGGGGACATTTTAATGGATAAGAACTAAAGGTCATACATGAGGGCTCCCAAATAATGTCCCCAGCCTCACATCGTGAATGGTATTTGGAAAATGTGCTTCAGAAGGGCGGTTCCCATCATAAATAAAGAGCAGAGTGGCTGCTGGGTGTGGTGGCGCACGCCTTTGATCCCAGCACTTGGGATGCAGAAGCAGGCTGATCCCTGTGAGTTTGAGGCCAGTCTGGTCCACATAAAATGAGTTCCAGGACAGCCAAGAGCTACATAGTGAGACCTTGTCTTGAAAAAAACCAAAAACAACCAAAAAAAGAGAGAGCGCAGGGTGACAACTGTCCTGCTGTGGCCATGACTACCTGGAAGCTTTCCAGCTGAAAGTCATCCCTCAGTCCTGGGGAAACTTGGGTAGCCAGTCACTTTAAGAGGTGTCCTAAAACACTGTGAAAGACTGATACGAGTCCTCTATAACTTTATATCCACGTGATTCTAGGGTGTTGTGGACAAGAATTCAAACCATGAATATTTCCTCCAACAAAGCCCAAGATATTGATCTAAAACAAACAGAAGGAAGAAGCCAAGTATGGAGGTGCACCTTTTATCTCAGCACATAGGAGGCAGAGGCGGGTGGATCTGAGTTGGAGGCCAGCCTGGTCTACAGAGTGAGATCCAGGACAGCCAGAGCTCCATGGTGAGATACTGTCTCAAAAGAAAAAGGAAGGGGTTTGGGGAGGAAGGAAACTAATAATAGTAGTGTCACCAACGTGTCGGACACTTGCTACATGCCAGGCAGTGCTCCAAGCGCTCCACATAAATCCATTTAATCCTCACAACAGCCTTTGGGAATCCTCTACATGGTAGGGATGGTAAGTGGAGGCAGGGAGATTATATGTGCAGTAAGCGTACACAGGAAACTTGGATTCGAACCCAGGCTGCCTACGTCTGCTATGCCCTGTGTAGAATCCTATTAATTGAGCTACTGCTGTGTGCCAATCACTGTGCTTAGTGCCCTTTCTGTAAAGCATCTCACTTAAGCCTCCCAATAGGCTGCCTGGGTCTAGACAGGCCCATACACTCATGGCTTGTTGAACTTGCGCCTGTTCAAGAGTTGTAATGCTGTGACACTTTCGTTTTGTTTTGTTTTTTATAGGTAAAGGAGGCTGAAGAATTTAGACCACAGGAGTTGTAGTAAAAATGGAGGCAGGATTTAAGAGAAATTTCCAAACTAAAAATGCCTAACGTCGCCGGGTGGTGGTGGCGGCGGCACATGCCTTTAATCCCAGCACTCAGGAGGCAAGGCCAGGTAGATCTCTGTGAGTTCGAAGTCAGCCTGGTCTCCAGAGTGAGATCCAGGACAGGTACCAAAAACTATGCAGAGAAACCCTGTCTTGAAAAAAAACAAAACAAAACAAAAAAAATGCCTAACATCCCAATTGATGGAATAAGAAGAATGAGGAAAAGAGAGCTTCAGCATAACTTTGGGTTTTGTTTTTAACCTGAGGGACTGGGTAGATATTTAAAAAAAAAAAAAAAAAGTCAAAATCAAGACTGCAAGAGAGTTTAGTCTGAGAGGTGCTAAAGAATGTTTGTGGCCCCTCTCCTAAAATTTCTATGTTGAAATCCTAACTCTGCAAGTGGTGATATCTGGACTCGGTGGATAATTAGGTCCTGAGGGTGGAGCCTTCAGGGATGGTATTAGTGCCAAGAGAGTTTCCTCACCTTCCCACAGTGTGAGGGCACAGGGAGAAGACATCTGCCTGGGAACCAGGAAATCAGTTCCAAGCAGACACCAAATCTGTCAGCATTTCATCCCCGGAGCTCACAGCCTAGAGAACAAGGAGAAAAATGCACAAGCCTCTGTGCTTGGTCACAGCATCCCTACGGAACTTTAGCAAAGGAACAGAAAGGGGATGAGTCAGCCCTGTGATGAGTTACATTTCGTAGAAGGAACAGGCACGTTGATAGACACGGTCAGAAAGCCCAGGAAACTGAGGTCTGGTGCTTAGGAGCTTGGAGTCTCAGTGTAGTGATGAAGGCCACAGGTGTGTATAGTTATCCAGAGGAGGGAAAAAATGACAGACAGAGCCCAGCAGTGTGGCATTCAGGGGTGAGCATAAAAGGAGAGCCATGGAGGAGCTGGGCAGAACTGAGAGGGGATAATGAGAGGAAACAAGAGTCTCCGTGGAAATGACTGGATGAGCAGGTCTCGAACAGAGCCTATGCGACAGAGAGGACAAACGGGACACAGCACTGGAGACTTGCAAACAGGTCATCAGGACAAGGTCCAATTGGTGACTGACGGCACCAGCTCAGAGCAACCCGGGCAGCAGAAAGTGGTCTTGTGCCTCGTTTTATTCACCTTCTTTGTCCTGGGCCAAGAAGAAAGTCAACCCCAAGTCCCAGGTCAGGCTGGGCCTGCCCTCTAGGGAGCTAAGGACCCCAACTCTCAGTCTGCAGGCAAATGAGGCAGGGATGTTTACGAGTTTGTCTCCAAGCTCCCCGCCCCCGGCTCCCCTACAAATCAGCTCTAAAAAGCTACAGAAATAAACTGCAAAGAAGCAGCAAAGGCTCAAGAGCAAACAAAACTGAAAGACCAAAAAGTCTTTCCATCTGTAGCGAGAGAGAAAGCAAAAGCCTTCTTGCTGTCCAGATGAAATTTCTGTGCAGGCTTAGAGCTGCGGCTGCTGGCAACCTGGCCTCTGACCCAAGGCTGGAGAACGCCTGTGTCTTATTAAATGTCCACACAAGATGAGTGGCAAGAAGGACGAGAAGCCCAGAGAGTCCACAGTTGACCTTGAAACTGTGGGAGATATTTTTCCCATCAAGATGATAGAGAAAAGACAGAGTCGTGACAGGGTTCTGAATGGGAACCATCACATCCATGTGATACAGCTCTGGTTTTAATGCCCCCTCAGGAGAAGACACAGAAAATTACTAGCTGAAGCAGAGAAACACATGAATGCAAATCCGACCCGAGTTTTAATGCAATGCAACTTGGCTCAGGAAGAAAACACGCTGTCTGAAGTCAGACGTTTGACCTTTTGATGTGAGCTGCCCCATTATTTATCTCCACACCCTTTGAGTGGTATCGCCTGGGTCATTTCTTATATACTCTGCATCCACGTCTGTGTGATCATCCAAGCGTTCCAGGGTCTCCTTGCTAGTTCAGCACACTTCATTTTTCATGCAGGAGGATCAAGCCGAGCATTCCTGTGGGTGGAGACCCCAGCCAGGCCTCCCCCAAACTGCCTCTTTCAGTGTGATAAGTCCCCCCATCATAAATTATGTCACAACTGGAGGCTTCAACCTGTTGCCATCAGCTTTTCTCTTGGCAACACACCAGCTATGTCCCCTGAGATAAATGAATTATTTTCAGAGTCCTAGAGGATTCCAAGGGGCAGGCAGAGAAGTAAAGAAAGCTCCTCCAGGCCCAGGCAAGTAAGCCTGCGTTGCTGTTTCTAAGCCACGAGCTGACATCTCATTCTGGCAGTCCCCCCACAGATGGGATGCGGTGTCCTCCAGTCCTCCGCCCCACCCTCCACCCCTCCCCAGTTCTTCTCACCTGTTGCCAAAGCAACAACAGGCTAATTCCCTGGAAAGTTCAATGAGAAGAGACAAAACAGCGAGGTGGGAGGGCAATGGATTGAGATAAGGAAAGCACTTGGCCATTACAGAACACAGGACTAAGGGACACTGTGTCTCCATGGCACAGGACTGAAGGACGCTCTATCTCCGTGACACAGACTTCCACTGTGCTGCTGGAAGGAGACTTGGCTTCAGAATGCATTCTCTGGCCTCAAAAGCTTTGAGAGCTGGGAGTGGTAGCACACGTCTATCATCCTAGCACTTTGGAGCTGGGGGGAAGGGGGACCCAGAGTTCAAGGCCAGCCAGGACTAGATAGCAAATTCATAGCAAATGTAGACTACGAGAGGCTCTCAAACACAGAAACAAAAAAAAAACAAATAAGAGTTCTTTTCAGGGCTGCAGCATGAGGAGCAAAGGTTGCAAGGATTCTGAGTTGGTCTCCAGGACACCGTCTTGCACCTGAGGACAGGAAAAGAGGCTGCCCGGGCCCCTTGGCTGCTGCGGTACAGCAAGGAACCTCTGAACTCCCGAGCTTAATCCCGGCTCTCTCTAGCTGCAGCCACTTTCCACAGATAAATTATTCCTTTTCAGTTACATCAGCAACTCCTTGTGTGTGATGGAATGGGTCAGCCATGCAGATGAGCCAGGCTGGCTGCTGGGGCTGCCAAAAGGAAGGCCCGATTGATCTAGTGGTTTTCATCTTACTGACAGTCTAATTGAGTCAAGCTGCATGGTGTCTTGGGAAAGTTTCAAGCAGAGGAATCACAGCACTCGCCATCCCACTGGACACTGGGACCCCGCACTATGCTGTTAAGTGGTGCTTGGAGACACTCTAGGGCACATAATGTATTTGGGTGTTACAACAGTGATTACTAAACTTTAGATAAAGAGTACAATATCAACCACTTGGTTCTGTCTGGACTCTTTGCCTAAATGCAGTTTCAGAAAGTCCAGGGAGACTAGAGTCTCTGGGGTAGGGAGACTGTTCAGTGTAAAGCACTTCCTATACAAACATGAGGGACTGAGTTCAGATCTCCAGCTCCCACATAAACGTCACATGGGCATGATAGCCCCCCTGCAATCTGGGTACACAGGATCCCTGGGGCAAGCTGGCTAGCTAAACTAGCAAAGTCCGTGATCTCTGAGTTCAGTTAGAGCCCCTGTGCACAGCTGCTTTTCTGTTACTGTGAGAAAACACCGTGACCAAGGCAACTTATGGAAGGAATCGTTTCTTTAGGCTTACAGTTTCAGAGAGAGAAGTCCATCACAGCAGGGAAGCATGGCAGCTAGAGGCAGGCATGGTGGCTGGCACAGGAAGCTAAGCGCTCACATCTTGAACCACAAGCAACAATGCAGAGAAAGTAGAAACTGGAAGTAGGCAAGGCTTTTTCATCTCCAGGCTGCTCCCACTAGTGTATTTCCTCTAGCAAAACCGTACCACCTAAACCTCCCCAAATAGCACCATCTACTGGGGACCAAGTGTTCAAATGCCCAAGACTAGGGAGGACATTTATCATTCAAACCACTACACACTGACTCAGTATATAAGGTGGAGGATGATCAAGGGAGCCACCCGATGTCAACATCTAGCCTGCACATGCACACATGCACATACATCCCATCCATATACACAGGCAAAAGTATTTTAGCTGTGAGCCGTGTTAGAGAATTTTCATGCAAACTTCACAATGTCACACTGTCTTAGACACTTCCAGTTTGTCCATCTCAAAACAAGCAAGGAAGTGGTCTGATGTGGTGATGCTCAGAAGCAGAGCTAAGCTTTCCATGACTCAAGACTCCCTCGAGGGTGACTCTTGTGGCATGGACTTTGAACACACTCTTAGTTCTGGTCCTACCCCAGCAGTGCCAACTTAGAGCTGCTCCCCAGAGAGGCTCATGGCATTCTTATAGAAAAGGGGAGCTAGAGAATGAAACTCCCCAAATTCTTCCACAGTAGTGTGTCTTCTGGTCATAAGGGGTCACATCTATTGAATTCTGACTGGACACTGCTCCAAGTGTACTAACCAAGTCCTATAACAACATCCTGAAGGTGCTCCTATAGTTATTTCCATTTCATACACGGAGAACCTGCAGCTATCTCCTTGCCTGTAGTCGGTCAGAACGGCCTGTCACAGTGGCTCTGAAATGTTTGCATAAGCACCCATCACTGAACTGCACGCTCAGAGCTCCTAACTCAATAGCTCTGGGTTAAATGTGGGGATAGACATTTCTAGCATGTTCCCTGGTGACACTGCTGGACCACATGTGGAGAATTGTCTCTGCTGCTTCTCCCTGGAGAAAACCTTCCCTTCCTCCTGCCCTCTCCTCTAACAGGGAAACAAAACTGAACAAAATCATCCCTTATTCCAAGCAATCAGAGAGTAGTCACCCAGACACATTTCAGGAGGCTTAGAGATCATCCCAGACAGCATCGTACTGAAACCTCAGTCAGACTTCTAGGAGCAAATCCCAACCTTGCTCTGGAGTCCCTCATGGCCAATGACTGGAAAGTAGGAGGCAGGCTCTTACCATCTCCTTCCTACCACCTAGACTCGCCATCTTGCTGCTACGACACTGTTTCCAAACAATTGAATGTTATTAAACAAACAAGTCCCATGCGTTTGCTGAAAGTTCCTCTGTAGATGTTTGTAAAGTCGTATCTCCCCATGTTGATTCCTAAACACATTCCTTCATCTCTTCCCTTTGGTGTAACTTCCATGACAATAAGATACATATATGAATATGTAAATTATATATTATATGTACATATTATAAATTATAGGTGAAAAAATCAAAACAAAGATTAAAATTCCAACTCAGAAATTCTGTAAGACAAAGCAGGGTAACGTTAGTACACAGGAATGCAAGCACAAGAAAGAAGAAGAAAGAAAGACATCAGACTCTAAGGTGTGCAGTTCCTTAAAAGCTTGATGATACTGGAGATCTAAAAATACTTCCATCAAGAGCTATGTGGTGGTATACACCTGTACTCCCAGCACTTACAGGGCTAAGCCATGAAGATCAAAGGTTTGAGTTACAGGTCTCAAAAAAAGGAAAGGAGAGAGGGAAGGAGGAAGGGTAGGAGAGAGAGAGCTGACAAGAGAGGGGGGAGATAGAAATGTTTCTATTATTAAAAGACACACTGCACGAAATGGCTGACAATGCTCTCCACAATATCTCCAAGTCAAATGCAATTATGTTTCACAGGTCATTTATTAGAGTAGCCCTCCAGGCACACTTCAGACTATAAAGTTTATAAAATAGAGATACTTTTGGGGCCTATGTATCAAGGCCAATGCTCTGCCTGCAGTACGTTGGCAGCATTGGAAGAGTGAAAACACCCTATTTTATACTTAAGCTCTTCAGTGTCTATACTTGAAAGTATACCTACAACAAACAACAACAACTACACACACACACACACACACACACACCATCCAAATAACCTGGCGATTCTGATAGTTTTGCTAATGTCCAGCTTAACTTGTCAGTTTGGATGTTTTTTTCTTAATGTGAAGAGTGTCATTAGATTAGACTGTTATAGCCAAAGTCATCACTCATTCACTTTTCCAAAGGTCCAGTTTTTCTCAAAAGATTGTTCTTAACAGGTTTCTCATCAAACACTCTAATCAAAGAACCCACTAGTTGCCCTTGGTCTGTGTCACCCTGTATTGTGACATTTCCCAGTTCCACTTATAATGAAAACCACTTAGACCCAGCATCATAAGACTCAGACTCTAACCCTTTCTACATAATTTAGGGGGCTGCTGTTGTGCTTTGATGAAAATGGCCCCCTAAGGGTCATATATTTGCATGCTTAGTCCCCACTTGGTGAGCTGTTTGGGAAGAATTAGGAGGTGTGGTCATGTTGATGTAGGTGTAGCCTTGTTGGAGGGTGTGTCACTGAGGGTAAACTTTGAGGTTTCAAAAGCCCACACCAACCCCAGTCTCCCTCTCCCTCTGCCTGCCTCCTATAGATAAGGAAGTAAAAACTCTCTACTACTGCTCCAGTGCCCTGCCTGTCTGCTTTCCACCGTGGAGATGATGGGCTAACCCTCTGAAACTGTAGGCAAGCTCCCAATTAAACGCTTTCTTTATAAGAGTTGTCTTGGTCATAGTGTCTTTTCACAGCAATAGAACAAACAGAAGTTGGTACTAGAGATGGGGTTATTGCTGTGACAGGCCTGACAACACTGTGTTTTGGAGGAATATGGAGTAATTTGGGACTTTGGGCTGGAAAACAGTTGAACATTTTAAGCAGGGTTTCTGTTTGTTTTGGTTTACTGGTTGGTTGGTTGGTTGGTTGGTTGGTTGGTTGGTTGGTTGGTTGGTTGGTTGGTTTGGTTTATCCAGACAGGGTTTCTCTGTCCTGGAACTCACTCTGTAGACCAGACTAGCCATGAACTCAGAGATCTGCATGCCTCTGCCTTCCAAGTGCTGGGATTAAAGGCATGCCCCACCACTATCTTTTCTGGCTTTAAGTGGGGCTTAATTAGCCATGCTAGTAAAAGCACAGAAGACAGTGCTGTGGGCCATTGGGACTATACAGGCCTGGTTCAAGAGGTTTCAGAGGGGAAGAATATTAGTAAGTGACCTAGAGACCATTCTTATGATATTTTAGCAAAGAATGTGGCTGTTTTCTTTTCCTTGTCCAAAAAAAAAAAAAAAATCTGCCAGAGGCTAAATTGAAGAGTTTGGATTAACGGTTTTGGCAGGGGAGATTTCAAGCCAGCATAGTATTGACTGTGTGTCGTGTGGTTACTAGTCATCACTCTTATGCAAATCTACAATGAAAAGGAGCAAGAAGAAGAAGAAAAAAATAAAAACGTACAGTTTGAGGAGAAAAGGAGCACCTGGAAATAATTGTTGGGGTGAAGTTCTGTTTTCAAGGAGATAAAAAGCTTAAAGAAAATCCTGATACTAAGTAAAATAAAGGGAGTGGGTACCTCAGGGTAGACCCCCACCCAGCTAAACTTGCAAGCTGTGAAAAGGAATTAAAGAAAAGCTTAAGTAGCAAAGGAAAACACTAACAATGGAAAGAGTATGCAAATGTAATTCAAGGAAGGACAGGTTCCAGCTTCAGCAAGAAGAATCTGGCAGCTTCAGCCATGTGTTTCTGGCTTTAGAGTCAAGAAGGATACAAGAAAGGGGTTATGCAGTCATCCTCTGAGATTAAGGGAAGCCACTGAGACCAGGCATCTGGCAGGGCAGTCCCTGCATGGAGGCCCAGAGAGGCCATTATGTGAAGCTGTAAAGATGAAGCTTGTACTTGCACTGGAGCCCCCAAGACATGGGAAACATCACAGATCTTTAGCCAAGAAGAGCTGCCAAAAGGGTGTGGAACCAGCCCAAGAGAGAGGAATGTGTTGCAGTCAACAATGAGGAAAAGAGTTGGAGATCTGAAGAGCACTTTGACATAAGACATGGAGATGAAAAGTTCGGAGTTTGACTGCTGGTCTTCATTCTTGTGTTGGCCCAGGATTTCCTCACCATGCTCCCTTTCCTCCCTTTTAGAATGGTAATGTATATTCTGTGCCATTATATGTTGGAAGTATGTGATTTGCTTTATGCTTTTGATTTTATAGGGGGTTACAGTTAAGAGATTGCCTTGAGTCTTAGAAGAGACTTTGGACTTTCAAATATTGTTCAGACTGTGAAGGACTATGGGGACTTTTGAAGTTGGACTGAATGCATTTTTGCATTTACAATATAGCTACAAGCCCATGGGGACCCTGGAGTAGAATGTGGTGGTCTGATAAAAATGGCCCCCATGCGGCCACATATTTGCATAGATAGCCCTCAGTTGATGAACCATTTGGGAAGAATTAGGAGGTGTGGCCTTGTTGAATGGAGGTGTGCCTTTGTTGGAGGAGGTGTGTCACTGGGGGTGGGCTTCAAGGTTTCCAAAGCCCACACCAGACTCAGTTAAATGCTTTTTTTTTTTTTGAGACAGGGTTTCTCTGTGTAGTTTTGATGCCTGTCCTGGATTTCGCTCTGTAGACCAGGCTGGCCTCGAACTCACAGAGATCTGCCTGCCTCTGCCTCCTGAGTGCTGGGATTAAAGGCATGTGCCACTGCCGCCTGGCTTAAATGCTCTCTTTATGACCTCCTTGGTTGTGGAGTCTCTTCACAATAGTAGCTAAGACACCTGCAGTCTATTTTTCCTAGCCTGGCTTTTCCCATTCATCAAATAGGAGAGAAGCAAAGTGACAGGCTGTGTCTTTATGAAGAAAGTTTGCCCCCAATGGTCTTATTTATTAAGAAAAAACTAGCTGAGCACGGTGGCAGCACACCTTTAATTCCAGTACTCCTGAGGCAGAGCCAGGTGGATCTTTGTGAGTTTGAGGCTACCCTGTTCCACATAGAAAGTTCCAGGCCAGCCAAAGCTAAATAGTGAGACCTTGTCTCAAACAAAAAAAGAAGAAAAAACCTGAAGGAACAAATGTTAACTCTTACAATTCTTGACTGAAGGTACAGTAATGATCTTAACTCATGGCCAGTGGACTTGTCTTCCCCTACCAGTAAGGATGGATGCATTTGTGTGGAATGAATAGTGTGATACCCACCTGCAGCTGCCAAGGCTCCATGAGGAATGCGGACAGATTCCCGCTGAGGACAGTATACAAAGACAGAAGTGCGTCTTCACAGTCCAGCCGGTCTCGCTCCGATCCAGAGACTGAATCCAGCAACAATATCTCCAGATTCGTTTGACTATGAGATCTAGGGGGTGTCAGGAGCCAGACTACAAAGAAAACAGTTGTGGAGAACACGGGGGTTTGAGAACAAAAGCAGAGTCGAACTGGAAATGCAGGAGACAGCCTGAAAGAAAAATCTGGAGGCAGCAAGCCAGTCGCTGCAGCTGGGCTTGGAATACATCTCACAGTCTGTTTGTTGTGAGGAGTGGGACCTGTTTAAATGGCAGAATCACAAGAATTCTCTTGCTCAGCTTGCCTTACAATTAGTGGCAGATGCTCCCAACTGGCCAAGAAGCCGAGTTTCAAATTTGGATACTCTAAATGGGTGCCCTTACTGGCCGCTTCAGGGCCAAGAGACATGTTAGCAGTGGTGGCTGATGGCTACAGGCTGAAGAAAATGCCTTATTTATACACATGCTCTACTTACTCTGCTCAGTTCATACTGGTTTGAGTTGGTCCCTTTGTCAACTTCTGCTCACTGATACTCCTTTTTTATTCTTACATTAGAAAAGAAAGGAGGGCTGGGGGTGGCAAAGTGCTGGCTGCACAACCATGAAGATCTGAGCTCCATCTCCACTGCCCATGCAGAAGCTGGGCACAGAGGCATGTGCCTGTAACCCCAGCACTGGGGAGGCAGAGAGAGGAGTATCTCTGGGGCTCAGTGGCCAGTCTGTCTAGCTTAACTCCAAGACAAAAATAATGGTGGAAAGCAATCCAGGAGACACCTATTGTCAGCCTCTGCTGTATACAGAGAGAGAGAGAGAGAGAGAGAGAGAGAGAGAGAGAGAGAGAGAGAGAGAGGAAGCTATGTCTTAAGTGTCTTAAGTGACTTATTACTTCATAACTCAAACAACCCAAGCTTAGGCATCATCACAAAATGTACACAAACACACAATAGGCCAGCTTCCAGATGTATTGTCCCTAGGGGCCACTGATGGAGAACAGACCCGCATCTTGAGTAAACAACACACCAGTTGGTCTAAGTGAGAAACAGGTTCTCACTTAGAAGATGGAGATGGACCTATGGTAATTCTAGCATTCACTAGGTAGAGGCAGAATCATCAGGAGTTTAAAACCAACCTGAGCTGCATAGGCTGAGTTTGAAGTCAGCCTGAGCTACATGAGACCTGGCTTAAAAATAAAAAAAGAACCAGGAACAGCCAGTGGTGTGGGATGAGCACACGGATTACCCATAAAAGTGTGCCATGACATAGGGAACATAACCGGACATAAGTGGAAATGTTTGGAAACCTCTGCTCAAGACAAACAAGCTGAGTAGCCTCATGGGAATGACATGAGAGACAAGAGTCTGTGATTGGGGAAGGTCTGTGATAGATGCCAGAGCATCTTGGGAAGATACCAAGTCCCCAGGATTCTCTGATTCCTGTGGCAAAGCAAAGACTCAAGCTACTCATTGATGATTCTTCACGGTTATGGGTTCACCTTGATGCTGCTCCTGTCTTTTTCCCTAGAGAGCGCCAACCATTGCCTCACTTGGCTTCACTTTGGAACTTTTTGCTGACAGTAGGAATCAACTGTGGATTCTCAGAACAGGGATATTTAAGCCAACTCTCTCCCTTTTTGAATGACTCACTGAAATTTTTACAATAGTAACTGTTACCAGCCAGCTTCTAAGATAGCTGCTGGTGATCCCTGCCTCTGGGTGTTCATGGCTATGTGACCCTTGCCTACATTGTACAGGGCTTGGTCTGAGAGATATATAAAATGTGGCCTGAGTGAAGATGTCTGGTTTCTAAAACAGGTCATTAAAGGCATTGCTATTTCTGCTGGTCCCCCAGGATCAACTGTTCTGGCAGATGCAATGTATCTTTACAATGTTTCCCCTGAAACAAGAATTGAAGATTTTTTTCTGATTATACAAATAAGTCACTTGGGAAGCAGATCTTCCAGCCCCAACTAAGTCTTCAAATGACCATAGCTCCAGTTAGCATCCTGACCCAGTCTCCAAAGCCCCTAAGCCAGAATCGCTTGGCAAGTCTTCTTTCAAAAACCATGTAAGAATAAACCTTGGCCTGGGAAGAGAGCTCAGTCTCTAAAGTGTTTGCCTTATAAACTTGGGAACTTGGGTTTGATCCCCAGAATCTATGTATGTGAACAAAGCCAGGTGTGACAATGCATACCCTGTGCCGAGTGATACAGATAAGCAGATCGCTGAGGCACAGTGGCCAACCAGCCTAGTTGTATGGCAAGTTCCAGGTCAATAAAAGACCCTGCCTCAGAAAATGAGGAAGGCCAGGCAATGAGAAAGACTGATACTCATTTCAGCCTCTTCACACATTTGTGTGTATAGCCACACATACATGTGCACCTACACAACATAGATGAACACGTATACACATCCAAAAAAGATAATGAATCTTGCTGCTGTTTTAAACCTTTAAGTTTTGAGGTAATTTGTTGGGAAGTGATGGAAAACACAAATAGTGCATACTAATTACAAACTTTTATTTTTCATTCGGATAACCAAGGACATTATTTTCTAAAATTTTTAATAATAATAATAACTTTAATAATAAAAACTTGTTAATTCTTTGTCAAAAATTTCAGGCTTTATTGTACTTGTATGAACCTGTTTCTCACTTAGACCAATTGGTGCGTTATTTACTCAAGATGTGGGTCTCTTCTCCATCAGTGGCCCCTAGGGACAATACATCTGGAAGCTGGCCTATTGTGTGTTTGTGTACATTTTATGATGATGCCTAAGCTTGGGTTGTTTGAACTAATAAGTTACTTAAGACACTTTTAAATCAACCTGGTCTTATCAAAAGAATCTATCTCATCAAAACTAGTTTTTTCCTCCCATGAATTTAGTAAAAACTGTTTAAGGGGCCAGAGGAGAATAGACAGCCTAAGTGATCTGGTTTTTCTTTTCTTTTCTTTCTTCTTTTTTTTTGCCACCTATGAAATACATCAAAAGGTTTCAGAATTATTCTTCCAGTATAAGAGAAGTTAGATAGAAAACTGAAAACCCAAGTCATTATTTCTCACCACAGGAAAGGTGTGAACAAGAGATATTGTCAGGAGAAAATTGTTCTTCAGGCCGGTGATTCACCCAGGAGATGGAAGACTTCCTTCCCAGTGCTTCGTGACTGAGGTGGATCTGTGAGTTCTGGGAGAGTTTGACCCAGCAACATCTGAGCAGCAACAGGAAAACGTGGTCTCCAAACATGATTGTTGATATTATTGCCATCTTAGCTGGGTGTCCCTCTTTAATTAGCCCACATGAATAAAAGCTAGCAATATCTACAAAAGTCTCACCTGTGGTTTATGTTTCTAAAGAAAGAAAAAGCCTCATCAGTCACTGATTACACAATGAAAGAAATAATAATATTCTAATTGAAGTTGTTACCTAAAGGTCAAAGAAAAGTAGGCCATGTGGAGCACACTTCCCAAACACTTAGAGCTCCGGAGTCCCTTGTTGTTGGTGAGCATCTTCCCTTTGCCTGCTCCTCCTCAGGGAAACCTTCTGACTCTTAGACTGTATGTTGGGCCCCTCTCTTCTGCTCCCTCTCCATGTCATAAACGTTCTGAAAGCTCCATTCCTGTGTATGTAGCTTTAAGTCTTCAGTGCCGGTCATAGAGCCTGGCACACATCGGGGAACAAAATGTGTTGCCCTGAAGTATAAACCAGATTCACGATTTTTCTATGCCAACACGTGCCCTTTTTATACTGTGTTCTTTGTCTAGTCCTTGTGATTTATTTTCTCTGTTCACCCCACTTCACAGACCTCATTCTCAGGACTTGTGTTTTCCTTAGTTTGGATCAGCAGCAAAAACTAAGACAAAATGTACCTTGTTGCCTACGTAGACTGTGGAAAACTAAGACACACACACACACACACACACACACACACACACACACAATGACCATGAACTTTACAGCTACTGACATGGCAACAGAATATCACAAGGGTGGGTGAAGATGTGGAGAGCCAGAGAAGGGCATGTGTGATGGAGCAGCCTTGGTGGAGCACTCTGGAGTTTCCTCACAAGTGAAACAGGAATGTAGCATACCAACAGTGATTCCACTCCAAGACTCAGGCATAGGAGAACTGGAAACAGATGTACAAGCAAAGGTCCCCACACTCATGCTCAGAGAGCCAAAAGGTAGAATCTATCCAAGTGTGCATTATCCAATGATGACAAATATATCATCTCTACAAAAGGGGCTGTTGTTTTGTTATAAGAGGGTGTGTAATCATGATTTGTACTATAGCATGAACTATTCTTATAGATGATGGTATGCTGACAGAACCAGTTACAGAAGACCACACACTGCGTGATTCCAGTTACAGGAAGCGTCCAGCACAGGCAAATCCATACAGAGAGGAGATGGTTCAAGCCTGGGGAAGAATGGATGAGCAGAGGGTATTTCAAGAATAAGGAGTGACCCTTTGTGGTAATGAAAATGAACTGTGTTGGTATCCGGGGACATGGATGGTCGTTGAATTGCATGGTACGGGAACTAGAACTCAATAAAGTGTGGCCATTTGCGTCCACACTCCCACCACCCATAGAATCAAACACTGGATTTGCCAAGGAGGACTGTGGACTCCAAGAAACAGTACTAACGAGTTTTTCCTCTGCCTCCATGAGGGAGGGAGGGTCACTGCCATGCAGTGGTACCATTGTGGAAGGCACTCCGTCCGGCTCTTCAAAAGTTCCTCTTAAGGCACTGGGAGTCACCAGATGACACTACAATTCCAGTGCCGGGTCTACCTGGGAGAACAGAATGTGGTTTTGTTGTTCACAAAAATGTATCCTCAGTGCTCATTGCACTATTATGTATGGAGATCAAATGTCCATTAGCTAATGAATGAATAAAAAAATACTTTAACAAAATACTATTCACCTACAAAGAGGGGTGCTGGGGCTTGGGGATGATACAGCATGTGCTTAGTAGGCACAAGGTCCTGGATTCAATCCCCAACACTGCTTCCCCTCAAAAAAATAAAATGATGGATTGACATGTGCTGTGGTGTGGATGAGCCCTGAAAACAATTACACTACATAGAAGAAGCATTTGCAAACGATGCCATGCTGCAAGATTCCATGAAAGATGGTTCAACAGGTAAAAGTGTTTGCTATGCCAGCACGGGACCTGAGTTCAGATCCTAGCACCCACATACACAGCTACATGCGGCTGAACTTACCTATAACATGTGCTGTCGGAGGAAGAGAAGAGCATCTGTCATTGCTCTCTAACCTCTGTGTGCATGCATAGAGGCATGTGTGCCTACATACACACAAAAGAGAGAGAGAGAGAGATTCTATGTATACAAAACATCTGAAATAGGCAAAAATCATAAAATATGTTAATCGGTGTGGGACAATGGGGAAGACAGGAATGATCCTGTGTGCTAGCAGGCTTCACTGGGATGGTGGAGATGTTTTAGAATGAGACAGCTGTCACTATTGTATAATACTGTGAATATACTAAAAACCACTGAACTGTACACTTTAAAATTGCAACTT
>CABHPH010162994.1:35462-54403 GCA_902168325.1 Peromyscus nudipes | reverse complement strand
GAATCCAGCCTGGTCTAGTCAATTCCAGGGCACCCTGGGCTACATAGTGAGAGCCCATCTCAAAAAGCAAGGGACAATAATGATGAATCTCTGGACTTGGTTGCTCAAAGCTGTTTTTCCTAATTGCATCTTGTTATTTAAAACACTCAAGTCTCAATCAAGTTTATAGGGGCAACCATCCAAGTCCAGTTACTCCCAGTGAACACACATGGATTCTCATTACATAGGTGTCCAGAGATTCATCACTGCTCTAAGAGCTGGAGAATGTTTTAGGAGTCCGTCCCTGCATGTATGGTCAGTCTCTGTATATACTTTATTCAAGTTTTGCCCGGGGCCAAATTTGTGCTGCTGAGGAGAGCCTAAACCACTTTCACAGGAAAGTCATTATTTCTCATTTTTAGCAAGTGGTTGACATATTCACCCTGTCCCTCTAACCCCAGTACTTTGTCCCTTTGTATACAAAAGGTGTCAAGGGGAAAATGAATAGAACTCAATGGGTGGAGCCTCTGCCCTTGTACGGGAAACTACAATCCTTTAATGCGCCTGCGAGGCTCCCACGCCCTGGGAAAGGTTCCTATCGATTTGCTCTGTGCTCCGCAGCTCTTTCTGGTTGCAGGCAGCCATCTTGCTTGGAGCTTGAGACAGGGAGGAGAGAAGGAACCGGTGACACCGGGCTCAGGGCCGCCCCGGGGGCCTCAAGGACCAGGGGCAGCCCCGGAGGTGGTCCTGGGTCCTGGGCTATGCTCTAGGACTAGAAAAGGGAAGGCAGAGGGCTTGATGGGTGGGGAATGTCAAACAAGACTGGCTGGGTGGGGGAGGGGCGTTGCTAAGGCAACTGGGGAGGGCGGGGTCATGTCTGAATTGCTGCTGTGAGTCACCAGAGTGCTGCCCAGGAAAGGCAGGGCTGGAGTGATGACCATGCTAGCGACCCAGTGGGATTTCGCGACATCACCTGTGTGGAGGGACTTCGTGTCTATGGCAACTGTCACCTGGTGGAAGGGGCGGAACTAGATTTCCTCTGTCTGGGACGCCGGCATTCCAAGCCCTTGTCCTGCAGCCTCCCGCAGGCAGACGCGCCATAGAAGGAAGCCAGGGAATGGCCGCGGTGTGGCAGCAAGTCTTAGCAGTGGACGCGAGGTGAGGCGTGGGGTTGGAGCCCATGGGAGCGGAACTTACTGTGGTGCATGAGCAATGGCGATAAGTGAAGCTGGGCGGAGAACTTGGCTGGTGCGGCTGCGTGAGCATGCGCAGTTAGCTTGGTGTGGGATATTCCCGCGGTGAAGTGGCCTGGCTAGAGAAGGGTCTAAAGAGCATGCTGGGAAAATGTGGTTAGATATGGACATGCGCAAAGAGACTGGCTTCGGGTGGGAAGTGGAAGTCTGGCTGGTGACTTCCTATCTAGCTCCTTATTGCCTGTCCTCTCCCCCAACTTTTCTTGATACCACTATCCTACTATTACTACCCAATTGCTACCCCATACTAACCTTTATCACTACCTGACCCTAACCTCCATTGCCATACATTGCCAATCTGACGTTTGTCGTCATGCTAGACTGATAATATAGATGGCCTAGACTGACCCAACAGAGCTGCCGATTGACAATATTGTCTCCAGACTGACCTTTTCATCATACCTGTTATTAATGCAGAATTACCCCCATCACAGTACCAGGAAGAATCCCCCTTTACCACTGTTGATCACTCTTACCATCCCAATCACTGCCAAACACCTCATGGCACTACCCTATGCCTCGAGCTGATTTATTCCCTCTGTCCTGTGCCTGCTGCCTGCCCTGCCTCCTGGACCCCACAGGTACAACGCCTACCGCACACCAACGTTTCCACAGTTTCGGACCCAGTATATCCGCCGGCGCAGCCAGCTGCTGCGGGAGAATGCCAAGGCTGGCCACCCCCCAGCCTTGCGTCGGCAGTACCTGAGGCTACGGGGCCAGCTATTGGGTCAGCGCTACGGGCCACTCTCTGAGCCAGGCAGCGCTCGTGCCTATAGCAACAGCATTGTCCGCAGCAGCCGCACTACCCTTGACCGAATGGAGGTGAGCTCCTGGCTGTACCACCTGCCATGTATCTCCCCTACCTCCATAGTCATCATGGCCTTTTGTCAAACACGGGTGATGTACAAAAGGACTGTTGTAGTGTCAGTAGAGGACTAAAAGGGAATATAGCAGCCAGGCGGCGGTGGCGCACGCCTTTAATCTCAGCACTCAGGAGGGAGAGCCAGGCGGATTTCTGTGAGTTCAAGGCCAGCCTGGGCTACCAAGTGAGTTCCAGGACAGGTTTGAAAGCTACACAGAGAAACCTTGTCTCAAAAAACAAACAAACAAGGTAATATAACAACTAAGAAAATAAACATGATAAGCAGGCAGTGAATTAGATAAACACAGAGCAAGTCAGATTAATGAGTTGATATTACCATGGTATAGTAGAGAATGCTACGATAGTAATATAAAATGAACCTAGGAGACAAAAAGGATTGAGAGTTCGGTGCAGGGATGTAGTGCAGTGATAGAGTGCTTGCCTAGTATGCGTGAGGCTGATGGTTCTATTCCCAACACAGCAAAGAAGAATGAAAAGGCACTACTTTTTTGGGGGGGCGGGTGAGTTCGAGACAGTGTTTCTCTGTGTAGCTTTGTGCCTTTCCTGGATCTCGCTCTGTAGACCAGGCTGGCCTCAAACTCACAGAGATGCGCCTGGCTCTGCCTCCCGAGTGCTGGAATTAAAGGTGTGCGCCACTGCCGCCCCGCTAAAAAGGCACTCACTACTTTGAGCTAATGGAGGAAGCTATGTTTAATAGGGAAGACTTCTCTGAGGAGGTAACAATGAAACCTGGCTGAAGTGAGAGGCTGATTTGAGTGGTTTTCGGGGGTGGGGGGAGGGATAGTTATTCTTGGTGAGGAAAACATGTTTGTACTGAGGATATGTTGAGCAGGGCAAGGGCCGAAACAGAGGCACTAGTGAAGAAGCTACTGAAGAGGGCAGGTGAGCAGTGACAGTGGTGGCAGGTGCCACGTGTGGTGAGAAGGGATCAGGTCTGGTCCTAGTCTGAAGTCTCCAGACTTCAGTGGTTCTCAAAGACTCATTTCTTTTCTTTTTGAGACAGGATCTCACCATATAGCCCAGGCTGGCCTCAAGTTCACTATATAGCCAAGGCAGGCCTTTAGCTCAGTGATCTTCCTGCCTCAGTTTCCCAAGTGCTGGAATTAGAGGCATGCACCGTCCCTGACCCTCTCTTGTTTGCAGGACTTTGAAGATGATCCTCGAACCCTGGGGGCCCGAGGGCACCGCCGTTCTGTCAGCCGAGGCTCCTACCAGCTACAGGCACAGATGAACCGAGCAGTCTATGAGGACAGGTACATACCAGAGGCAGGCAGTGGGTGGAGGGTCCCCAGGAGAGAGGCCCTGGGATATGGCAGTCTGAACACCCACACCTACCTCCTATCGCCCCCTACTTCCTGTTGGGGCTCAGGCCTCCTGGCAGTGTGGTACCCACATCGGTGGCAGAGGCAAGTCGTGCCATGGCCGGGGACACATCGCTGAGTGAAAACTATGCCTTTGCAGGCATGTACCATGTTTTTGACCAGCACGTGGATGAGGCAGGTAAGATAATGGGTGGTGAGATCCATCACCAAACATTTGTTCAAACAACTACCCAAGGCATCATTTTTCCAGAATGCAAGGTCTCTGGTACCACACCTCAGAAGGAGAAATTACCACTCATAAAACTGTTAGCAAATGCAAAAGCCCTCTGCAAAGTGGTCTGCAAAGTTTTTGTTACTTTAGGTACTGTAAAGAGCCGCAGAAACTCAAGAGAGCCCTTTTTAACAGGCTATCTGAGTTCATGAGTCACTTGGAAGAGTTCACAGCCTTTGCTGATAACTTCCTTGCAGAGGGTATAGTGGGCCACACTGTGTGGAGGGTTTGGCCGACTCCTGAGAGCTTGATTATTGTAAAGTACGCAGTGGTACAGTGCCAGCTTTTTTGCATTACAGAAGCCCTTTGCAGTCCTCAGAGTGCCTGCTAGATTTAGAGAGCACATTGGCAGTGGGCCTTCTAAGGTTTGCAGCTGCTTTTTCCAGTCAAGGAAAGCCCGTTGTTGAGGTGACCATTCCTTTGCTCAGTGAATGTGTTGACTCCCACAAATGACTCCTTGGCATTTGCAGTCCCAAGGGTACACTTCGCCAATGACGACCGGCACCGCCTGGCCTGCTGCTCACTGGACGGCAGCATCTCCCTGTGCCAGCTGGTGCCTGCCCCACCCACTGTGCTCCATGTGCTACGTGGCCACACGCGTGGCGTCTCCGACTTCGCCTGGTCCCTCTCCAATGACATCCTCGTGTCCACCTCCCTCGATGCCACCATGCGCATCTGGGCCTCTGAGGACGGCCGCTGCATCCGTGAGATCCCTGACCCTGATGGCGCTGAACTGCTGTGCTGCACCTTCCAGCCTGTTAACAACAACCTCACTGTGGTCAGGCTCCAGGACACCTGCTCACCCAGGGCGGGCATGCTGGGTCTGGAGGGTTGTCTTGGGGCACCAGAGTATAAAGTTTCATACCTGCAAGTCTTATCACAGCAGTCCTGTGGGCAGACTCCAAAAGAGAAACAGACCAACAAAAAGCACAGTTCAGCCGGGTGGTGGTGGCACACGCCTTTAATCCCAGCACTCGGGAGGCAGAGGCAGGTGGATCTCTGTGAGTTCAAGGTCAGCCTGGTCTACAGAGTGAGCTCCAGGACAGGCACCAAAGCTACACAGAGAAACTCTATCTCAAAAAAAAAAAAAGCATAGTTCATGGTCTGAGAAGGCCTTGCTGTGGTAGACTTCTGGGCTGGTCTAGGCAGGGGGGTCATGGCCCTGGGATTCCTCCGGTCCCTTCACAGTCTTACAGTTTTCTGTCTCCAGAGGCTGCTGCTAGGGAGCAGGATGATGAGGCTGAAAGTTCATCTAGTCTAGCAGTGGCAGCCCCACTATGGTCAGACTCTAGGACAGACTGGTGGGCAGAGGGCAGAGGAAGGACATGGAGAGTCTGGCATGGCCTGGGGGTAGGGAGTTGAAATGTAGGGGAACAACAGGCTATGAGTGAGCTAGTCCTTGGGGCCCTGTCTCATTTCCGTGGTAGCAGCTCCTGGGCTTCAAGAGGGGGCACACCAGGGTGCAAGGGAAAGATGTAAGGGTATTTTAAGCTCAAGTTTTCAGACTGGCCAAGGGGCAGCATTTTGGCTCTGAGACTGCCTTTGGCTCGTGAGCAACTGGCCTATTGTAGGCATATTGAGAGGCTATCTAGGGAGTAGGGACTATGCCTGGGTCACCTTCCGGGGTACCTGCCACAGTCCTAACGTGTTAAACTCAAGGATGGACTAGATGAGTCGGAATGATAGTGTATGTATTCCACCCACAGGTGGGGAATGCCAAGCACAATGTGCATGTCATGAACATCTCCACAGGCAAGAAAGTGAAGGGTGGCTCCAGCAAGCTGACAGGCCGTGTCCTCGCCCTGTCTTTTGATGCCCCTGGCCGGCTTCTCTGGGCAGGTGATGACCGTGGCAGTATCTTCTCCTTTCTCTTTGACATGGCCACAGGTAGGCAGGCCACAGACCTCTGTTTAGGTACCCTCTTCTTTTGATTCTCCCAGGACTCAGTCCTTGTCCTCACCTTTGCCTCCACTGATTCAGGGAAGCTGACCAAAGCCAAGCGACTGGTAGTGCATGAGGGCAGCCCTGTAACCAGCATCTCCGCCCGCTCCTGGGTCAGCCGTGAAGCACGGGACCCCTCCCTGCTCATCAATGCCTGCCTCAACAAACTGCTGCTCTACAGGTGGGTTCCTCCCCTGTCGGGGCCAGCAGAGTGGGACAAGACCTGTCTCCATCACATTAATTTCACCAAGGACAGGGGTCTGACCTCACAGTATGATGAGGGTAGGGTTGGGGATGTAGCTTAGTGGCAGAGTGCTTATCTAGCAAGTGTAAAGCCCTGGGTTCCATCCCCAGAAACACACACACATACACACTACATAGTATGGTGATACATGGCCTACAGTGTACACAGTGTACAGTATGACAATAGCAATAGCAACATAAATAGGAAAAGCAGTAATGAGCCTCTACATGAACATTGCTATGGCCAGGCCCTGTTCAAAGCACATCATACATACCACCTTCTTTAATCCCCACAACAGCCTGGAAAGTTGATACTGTTATTGTCTCAGATGGTATAGTTAAGCAAACTAAGGCAAAATACATAAAGGGCTGAGAAAGTAGCTCAGTGGTAGAGCACTTGCCCAGCATATATGAGGCTGTGGATTCCACTCCCAATACTATGATTAAAGGAAAAATATCAGCACGTGTTTCCCTTTGTTTTGATTTTTTTCACATTTATTTATTTATTTGTGTGTGTGGGGGGGTGTGCTTGTGTGGGTGTACGCGCATATGCATGCCAGTGTGAGTGCTCACATATCATGGAACGTATATGGAGGTCAGAGGACAGCTTGTAGAAGTTTATTCTGTCCTTCCATGCAGGTCCCAGGAATCGAACTCAAGTTGCTAGGCCTGGCAGCAAGTGTCTTTACCTACTTGAGTCATCTCTCCAGTTCCCTTTCTTTTTCCTTATTTGGTGCTGGGAATTGAACCCAGAGCCTTGTACATGCTAATAACACTCTACCACTGAGATTCACCCATAGCCTATATTATTTTGTTCTTTTGATTTGAGGACAAAATTCATTCTGTCATGTTGCAGTTCTCTAGCTAGGGTGCAAAACCTAATGACCAGAATCACTTCAAAAAAAAATTACGCTTTTTAAAGCTGGACATAAGCTCATGGCCTGCCAGGCGTGGTGGCGCACGCCTTTAATCCCAGCATTCAGGAGGCAGCAGCAGGTGGATCTCTGTGAGTTCAAGGCCAGCCTGGGCTGTTACACACAGAAACCCTGTCTCGGGGGTAGGAGGGAGCTCATGTCCTAAATCACAGCACTTGGGAGGTAGGGGCAGGTTGAGCTCTATGAGTTCAAGGCTAGACTGATCTACATAGCAAGTTCCAGGCCAGCCAGAACTACACAGTAAGATCCTATCATGAAAAAAAACCCAAAAAAACCCAAAAACTTACTTGTTGCTCTTACAGATGAGTGAGGTTCAGTTCCCAGCACCTACATGGCGACTCACAACTCTCTGTAATTCCAGTCCAAGGGATCCAACACCCTCTTCTGGCCTACTCCAGTACTATACACTCATGGTACACAGACATACATGCAGGCAGAACACCCATACACATAAAACGAAAATAAGGAAATTGAAAAAAAAATGCTAGGGGTCATGATAGATACCTGTGATGCCAGCACTCTAGGGCCGAAGCAGGGGGATCACTTGAATGCCTGAGTTCAAACTCATCTTGTACAACATAGTAAGACTGTCTCCAAATGAAAAAACAATCTGAATTTCATGACCACTGTGAATGTCTCAGATACAGGATTCAGAACATAAACTGCTGGTCATCTCCTGAGGCTGAGGCTCTGCCCTGACCCCCTTTCTTTTGCCTTCTCTTCAGAGTGGTGGACAATGAAGGGACTCTACAACTGAAGAGAAGCTTCCCCATTGAGCAGAGCTCACACCCTGTGCGCAGTATCTTCTGCCCCCTCATGTCCTTCCGCCAGGGGGCCTGTGTGGGTAAGTGCTCAGGAGCAGGGGACCCGGGTAACTGGGAAGAGGCAGAGACCACTGCTACTGCCAGCCTGGCTCCATCGCCATGACTTCCTGGGCCTTGTGCTCTCTTGTGCCCTAACAGCCTCATGCCTAAACACTTTCAACATGGAGCCACGAACAGCTTGGGAAGTTCATAGCTGAGACACAGACCCCACACTTGCCTAAAACCTCCCATACTGCCCACAGAACCAAAGGAGGCAGATGAACTCCCATCTAGGGATGGTTCCTTTTAGACTACCCCAAGCTACGTGAGGCCCTCCCACCTCACACAACCTCAAGGACTTCCTACCAGCCTCCTGATCCTCTCTCCCTCTTATCCGGACAGTGACAGGCAGTGAGGATATGTGTGTTCACTTCTTTGACGTGGAGCGGGCGGCCAAGGCTGCTGTGAACAAGCTGCAGGGCCACAGTGCACCTGTGCTTGACGTCAGCTTCAACTGTGACGAGAGTCTGCTGGCCTCCAGCGACGCCAGTGGCATGGTCATCGTCTGGAGACGAGAGCAAAAGTAGGGTTCTGCCAACCCTGCACTGCCCGCCGTTCCCTCCTCTCCCTCCGGTCTTGTGTTGTAAATAAAATTTCTGTGGTTGTGTTGAGGGGCAACTCCCAGGCCTCCCACAAGGGGGCACTAGGGAGCACTGAGACCTCCAGTGAAAGGGAGATGGCTTCCTCAGTTGTGCAGTACTGTGTTCATCCATGCAACAAGCACTGAGTATCTGCTGTGATGTGTCACGTAGTTGTGAGTCAGTAGACAGGAATGAGAGCACCAACTGTGTTGTCAGGAACAGTTCTGAAAAGGAGGGCTACTGCTGTGGCCTCAACCAACGGAAATCCCTGCCCTTGTGGGCTTGCATCCTAGGGGACGCAAGCACACAGTATACGAAGTACAGCCATTCCTTGGAGTATAATTTGCTTTATAATTTTTCAACTTTTTGACCGTACAGTGCTACAGAACCACACACATACACCTGGTCTTGTTTTTCTACTTTCAGTATGGTGTTCAGTAAATTACATGAGCTAGTCAACATTTTGTTATGAAATAGACTTTGCATTAGGTGAGTTTGCCTACCTGTAGAATAATGTCACTGTTCTGAGCCCACTTAAGGTAGGTGGGGCTAAGCTAGGGTGTTTGGTAGGTTAGGTATATTAATGCATTTTCGACATAACGCTAGTTCAAGTTAAGGCAGATTGGTTGGGGTCTAACCCTATTGAGTGGAGAAGCATCTGTATTATAATAGGCTAGTTAAAGATGGGCGGTGTGGAGACAAAGAAAGGAAGAAAGGGGATGAGGTTGCAGGGACGGGAGCCAGGAGCTTCTTTTGGCGATGTCATTTGAAGATCGGAATGAAATGAGGGAGGTCACCATGGGGGGGTAGAAGAACGTCCTCAACAGAAAGAAAGGCTAGCGCAGAGGCACCGAGACTGGAGTGTGTCAGAGTATGACCCGGCTGAGTGTGACACATGACGTTAGGTCTGGAGGGCTTTGTGGGCCATGCTGAGGAGCTTGCCTTTTCCTGGGTGAGGGAGGTTGGGGTGCAGGATCCGACAGCAATAGAGAAATTAGGAGAGGAATGGTGGGTTCAACCCCAAGGGTTTCATCAGATTAGACTGTAAAAGTTCCCAATCTGACAGCTTCTGGCTAGGTGAACCCCACTCTTATCTGTGCATTGACTTGTAGCCCTCAACCAGGGAGCAGAAGTGGTGTGTTGAGTTCTTGGAGTTCTAGATTGGCATGCAGGCAGCCATGGACTCAGGCTGAGCTACAGCTCCTCCTGTGGGGAGGAAGAAAGAGAAAATCTGTAAGCTCACCCTAGCTCCTCCCATGTCCATCCAGGGCCCTAATTTAAGCCCTTGACCAGCTCAGAGACCAAATACTAAATTAGTTCATTATTGGGTATTGGCAAGGAAATAAGTTCCAAAGTCATTGTCAATGGTTAGAATCATGAAGAAATTTCAGTTTGAAGAATCACCAGGGGCTCTTAAAGCTAATTCTCCCAGATCCGTGTGCTGTTACATTTGCATCAGTTGGAACCTCGGCTAACATCTTGGGACTTCAGAGTCACCAACCTGGTAGCACAGTACTGCTGAGCTGTGGAACTAACAGCAGCTCTTTGAGGGAAGAAGATAATTCCCTGTTTATTAATCTGTCATTTAATAGTGTGATCACTTGTAGCCAAAGCATTTCTGGCTCCATCAGACAGATCTTAGGCAAATAGTTATGAGATAATGATACCAGTGAGCTGGACTGGTCATGTTGTCAAAATCATGTATGTGTGCCAACATTCCTAACCCAGTTTGAGGGTCAGTGATTTCCTATGAAAACAGACAATACAGCTGACTGATACAGTGAAGGGTACCACACACCAATTAAATGCTAATCTTCAAAGAGACCCTCCCAAGGATAACAGTTCAGACCTGTGTGTTAACCCTCTGCTGCACCAAATAGATACGGTTTCAATCAAGGTCTAGAGGGAGCAAGATAATTTGGGGAAATACCAGTTTTCTCGAACTTCCTTTTCTTCACGCTCTCCATTTTCTTTAGTGAGTCTGGTTTCAGGATGGTTGATGAATATTGTTTGCATGATTTGGGGGGTTTCCTCCTTGTAAAATTTTTGAGATGGCAGAATTGACGTTATACTTTAATTTCATCTTGGTGACACTTTTGACTCACAACCTAAAGGAACCTAAACACTGAGTAAACAAGAAAGAATAAAAAATAATGCTTTTGGTCAACCTTGGGCCTCTCTTACTTTGTCTGACATCACTGTGCCTCTGGCTTGACATCAGAATTTTCATCATTCCATCAGAGCTAGTCCTGGTCTATGTACACCCTTTGTCTATTTTGACCCTAGGTGCTAGTCACGTCAAGAGCAGCTCGGAGCTAAGCCTGGAGCTGAGCATTTCTTTAATTATTCCCCCACCAGTGTGTACTACTGGTCAAGCCTAAAACCCAAGCTTCCACCAACACTTGTCTACTGATCTGACTTTGAACTTGAATATGGACTTCTGTTGTTTTTGCTCTGATGAGTCTCGATCTTAACCTTATATCTGAAATTCTACTATTTTATACATCAGTTCCCCTAATGTTACTAGTTCCAACCTCTATACTGGCAGGAAATGCCCATGTGATCCAAACTTAAGCCCAGGCCTCTGTCAACTATTCTACCATTACTGGCTCTTCGGTCTAGCCTCAGATCTGGGCATTTGTTTGGTTTTGTTCCTAGGAATGGAGCCCAGACTTGTGTGTGTGCTGAGCAAAAGTTCTGCCACTGAACTATAAACCTGTTCCTGGGTATTTCTTACTGTTTCCTTCACCGATGCCTATGTACTGCGGCCTCAGACTCAAACACTGTTTTGAGACAGAGTCTCTCTGTGTAGCCAAGGCTAGCCTCTGTCTTCCTGCTTCAGCCTCCCAAGTGCTGGATTACTGGCATTCACCACCAAGCCTAGCCAAATACTTTAGAGTATTTTTTGTTTCAATGTAAAATAATTTTGACTTTACGTGTATGGTTGTTTTGCCTGTATGTATGTCTGTGTGCCATCAATCCCTGTGGTATCCACAGAGGCCAGAACGGTGTCAGGTCTCCTGGAACTGGACTTACAGACACATTTGTAGGCCACCATGTTGGTGCTGGGAACCAAACCCAGGCCCTCTGAAAGAATAACTGGTGCTCACAGCCACTGAGCCATCTCTCCAGTCACCAGATACTTGCAAGTCTACTGTTGTTGGTGTCTGTATGGCCTACTCTGAAACCTGGATCTCTGTTGATGCCTCCACCATCAGGACCACTACCTTTACTCTTAGCTTCAGTCTCCTTAACCCTTCTATCAGTGTCATGGTATCCTACCTCCAACGTGGGACTCTGTGGTTCCACTCTCAATCCGTCTTCCCAAGACCATTGAATCCAGATCTGGGGTAACTCATGAGCAATGCTCTTCAGCTCCAAAACCTGCAAACAAGCCTCTGTTAGTTTTCCCATATCCAGTGCTTCTGGGACCTCAGTACAGTAGTCCCCTGTTGATACTTTTCAGATCTTCCCTCAAATTCTGGCCGCTCTTTGTTTTCTTTTCCCCACTGCCCGCTGGCCTATAGTTTCTATTCCTCTATAACTACTCTGATCTTGAACCTTAGGCAACATCAGTTCCTCTTGGCATACCTTACACTCCTGTGTCTTTTAACTATTCTATGACCTTTTCTACTTGGTTCTAATCCTAAAATCCCCCAAACTGTTTCACCACGAATGCCCTTTTAGTATTTAGTATGTAGTATTGAAATTCTGAATGAATAGTCTTTGGCTCAACCTTGAATCTAGGTCTCTTGTTATTATACCACCACCACTAACCCTCTGCTCGAGCTGGGCGTTTGTGAACTCTAGCACTATCAAGACATGTCTGGTCTGACCTTGAATCAGACTCCATAAAAACCTCTCGTGGAGGCTGGAGAGATGGCTCAGAGGTTAAAAGCCCTTGCTGCTCTTCCAGAGGACCCAAGTTGGGTTTCCAGCACCCACATTAGTTGGCTCATAACCACCTTTAACTGCAGCTCCAGTGGATCTCAATCCTGGCTTCTGCAGATACACACACATGGCACACACATACATAGACATACACACATATACAAAAGTAAAATCTTAGGCCGGGTGGTGGTGGTGCATGCCTGTAATCCCAACACTCGGGAGGCAGAGGCAGGTGGATCTCTGTGAGTTCGAGGCCAACCTGGTCTACAGAGCTAGTCCAGGACAGGCTCCAAAGCTACAGAGAAACCCTGTCTCAAAAAACAAAAAAAAAAAAAAAAAAAAGGTAAAATCTTTTTTATTTTGTTTGGTTTTGGTTTTCTGAGACATGATTTCTCTATGCAGCCCTCGTTGTTCTGGAACTCACTTTGTAGACCAGGCTGGCCTCAAACTTAGAGATCTGCCTGCCTCTGCCTCCCAAGAGCTGGGTCTAAGGGCATGCACCACCACTGCCCAGCTCATACAATCTTTTCAAAGTAGAAGTCTTTTTAAATTTTTGTTTCTATTTTTCATTTTTATTTTATGTATATGAATGTTTTGTCGGCAAGTGGGTGCCTGGTGCCTTTGAAGGTCACAAGAGAGCACCAGATCCCCTGGAACCACAGTTACAGATGATTGTGAACCACCATGTGGACTCTGGGACTCCAACTTGGGTCCTTCGCAAAAGCAACAAGTGCTTTTAGCTTGCTGGGCCTCTTAAGCAGAGGTCTTGTTAACTATACAGCCACTGCTCCTCTGACATAGCCTTGAACTCAGGCTTCCATGATCATCTAGTTTAATCCGGGGAGACGGGTTGTCTCTGCAAATACCAGGCTTGCCAGAGTCATGACACTTCTGAGGCAAGAAGAAAAATCTGGGGCCAGAAAATGGCGCAGTGGTTAAGAGCACGGGCTGCTCTTCCCAGAGGACCTAGATTCAATTCTCAGCACCCACATGACAACTCACAACTGTCTGTAACTCCAGTTCCAGAGGATCCCACACCCTCACACAGACATGCATGCAGGGAAAATCACCAATGCACAGAAAATAAAAATAAATAAATCATGTTTAAAATATTACAGCAGCTATTGTTCCTATGGCTACAAATACCTAAATATCCAGTAGTGATTGACTGAGTGATTTCTTCAATCTTCTCCCCCATCTCTCACACAGGACCTTACACAGAACATCTACAGAATACAGACATTTATTGAGGATGTGATATGTGTCAGGTACTGGACATAAGCATTACATGGCTTTGCAGAGATGATTGACGTTCCTCACGTGATCAACCCAACCAACGGTCAGTTGGGTCACAGGAGAATTTTTAGCAGAGTTTTCAAAATGTTGGGTCCCTTAAAAGGCAGTTTACTGTGGTTTTGAGAACTGTAGGTTCATGGAAGGACGGCGGTTTTAACCGGTTCTGAGAGTCTTGGGTCTATGGAAGAGGATCTAGCTACATTCTAAGTCCTGACTTCCGGAGTCGTTAACATACGTCACAGCAGCTCATAAGTCCGTTTAGGCAGATTCAGCTGCGCGTAAGTGCGCGGCTGCAAGGCAGAGTACTAGTCTACTGTGCCTGAGGCCACGAGTTCACCACCCACCTCCCCTTTCCCTTTTCCATGAGCCCCGCTCTCCTGATCTTTTCACTCCTCTGGCCTCCAGTATTTGTCTGAGCCACGTGAGAGGGATGGGAGGAAACTCCGGAGAAAAAGCCATGCTTTTAGTCTTTAAAAGTTTTACCTCATGTCACCTTTTTTTTGTTTTTTGTTTTTGTTTTTGTTTTTCAAGACAGGGTTTCTCTGCATAGCCCTGGCCGTCCTGGAACTCGCTTTGTAGATCAGGCTGGTCTAAAACTCATAGAGATCCTCCTGCCTCTGCCTCTCTAGCGCTCAGATTAGAATCGCGCCCCACCACTGCCCATGCACGATACTGACACTTTTAAAACAAGTTTCGTAGATGGAGAGATTGTGAGCTACAGCCAAGATTGATTAAAAAAAAAAAAAAAACTTAACCAGTGGTTTGGAGAGGCCATGAATATCCAATGAATGAGCTGGAAGTCAGAATGGAGACCTAGAAACTGTGAAGGTGAGGCGTGAAGTGAGGAAGGATGGGGGCTGGAGATATTGTGTGTCCTGAACCTGTAAGATCAGCACATTTAAGCCTCTTTCTTCCATTTTTAGAGAAAGAGTTCATTGCTAACTATTTGTACCCTCGTGACCTTTAGCTAGAAGTACAGGGTTCTGAGTCTTAGGTCTGTGGAAATGGGTTTAACTAGGTTATCAGTCTTGACTTCACTAGTACTCTTTAGCCTGGGTCATAGTCTTTTTTATGCCTTTTGAGAGGCTGCAATGCCCCCTGGGAATGTAGCCTAGGGGCAGAGTTCTGAGTTCCGGTGTAGAAGACCTTAGGTTCGATTCCCAGTGTTCGATTCCCTTTACCGCCCGATTTCCCTGCTTTTCTTAAGTTGTTTTTGACCTTTTTTGTTCCCAAAACCAATGAATTTTATGTATCATTAGCCAATGAACCAAAGTATGTCCCTCATCCCATATATATGCAAATATGTCAAAATACCAAAAATAAAATGAATAAAGTATGTATGAGATTACAGCAGCTCAGGCTGGAGAGATGACTCAGTGGTTAAGAGCACAGGCTGCTCTTCCCAGAGGACCTCAATTCTCAGCACCCATATGACAACTCACAACTGTCTGTAACTCCAGTTCCGGAGGATCCCACACCCTCACACAGACATGCATGAAGGCAAAAAATACCAATGCACAGAAAATAAAAATAAATATTAAAAAATCCGGTTCAGGCCTGGTGGCAGTGGCGGCGGCGGCGGCGGCGGCGGCAGCGGCGGCGGCAGCGCACGCCTTTAATCCCAGCACAAGGGAGACAGAGGCAGGTGGATCTCTATGATTTCGATGCCAGCCTGGGCCACAGAGCAAGTTCCAGGACAGACTCCAAAGCTACACAGAGAAACCCTATCTCAAAAAACAAACAAACAAAAAAATCCGGTTCAGCACAACTCAGTGTCTGTTGTCGGTTCAAACCTCTAGTCTGACACTAGGCAGTTTATTGCAAGCACATTTGAGTACAGTATAATTTGGAAAGAAGTTTCCTAGTATAACGCAGTCCCCTGTGCACAAAGAGGCATAATTACATTGAAACTCTTCTCAAAGTACGTGTCACTTCTTCCATGAAGATGTGTTCTCGAGATAGGCTACATGTGTTATCCTAAGGGCCTAGGGGAGGATCTGGTGTGGTCTCTGTCATACAGATAGCATAGATGTCATCAGGGCTATTAGTTACCTCTGGCTCTTGTTGGGGGAGCTTGGGGGAGCCTCTGGCCATGCAAATAACACAAAGGTCACCTCGACTATGAAGTATCTGTGGTCCTGGTTGGGGGAGCTTTTGTATGGCCTGGCCCTCCAGATAGGGAAAGGATCACCTAGGCTATTAGTCACCTCCATTCCCAGCTTTCTGGGTAGAAAACCAGGTTATAGACATCTTTGCTCTTGAGAGACAACCCTGTGTGTTCCTCATTTCCCTTTGTGCTCTCAGCAGTTTAAAGGCCTCTTCTGGTTTTAGAACAAACCCAAATCTCTTTTGTTGTTGTTGTGGTTTTTGTTTCGTTTTTGAGGCAGGGTGTTACTACATAGTCCCAATGAATTGAAACTCATTCTGTAGATTTGGCCTCTAACTCAAAAAGGTCCACCAGCCTCTGCCTCCTTTAGAACATACACCCCTGCTCATTTGGTTTTAGAGATAGGGTCTCAAGTAGGTGAGGCTGGCCCCAAATACTATGTAGCTGAGGCTGGCCTTAAAGTCCTGATCTTCATGACTCCCCATTCTAAGTGCTAGGGGGCCACCTGGGCCTCTTTTGAACTATTGATTCTTTAGGTTTCTCTGAACCTACATCATTTTTTTTTCATTTTTATTTATTTATTTATTTATTTTTCTATTATCAGCTTGATACAGTATAAATTCTTATCTTAATAGTGAAATGTTTCATTGAGGCTTGCCCAGTAATTGAGTAAAACCAAAACTTATTATAAGCCAGAGTCATCCTAGGGTCCCCCCTGCTATGTAGCTGGTTCTGCGGGTTACAGTCTGATTGTTCTTTGCTTTACATCTAGTATCCACTTATGAGTGAGCACACACCATGTTTGTCCTTCTGGGTTTAGGTTACCTCACTCAGGATGATTTTTTCTAGTTCCATCCATTTGCCTGCAAATTTCATGCTGTCATTGTTTTTCTCTGCTGAGTAGTACTCCATTGTGTATATGTACCACATTTTCTTAATCCATTCTTCAGTTGACAGGCATCTAGGTTGTTTCCAGAACCTACGTCATTTTAATTGTTTGATTTTGAACACAGACCATTTTGCTGGGTGTAGTGGCACATATCTTTAATCCCAGGACTTGGGAGGCAGAGACAGGTGGATGGATATCTGTGAGTTAAGAGGCCAGTCTTGTCTACACAGTGAGTTCCAGGCCAGCCAGAATTCAATGGTGAGAACCTGCCTCCCCCACCAAAAGGGGGTTTGGAGAGATGGCTCAGTGGTTAAAAGCACTGACTGCTCTTCCAGATGACCCAGGTTCAATTGCCAGCACACAAATGGCAGCCCACAAATGCCTGCAACTCCAGTTCCAAGTAATCTGCCCCCCTCTTCTGACCTGTATGAGCACTGTGCTTACACATAGTACACAGACACATGCAGACAAAACACCTATACACATAAATAAAATTCAAAATTCAAAACAAAACAACTCAGACCTGACCTTGAGGTCTAGTCCATTACAGCATCAATATTCCCAGCCTATTCTCAAACTAAGGCTCTCTTTTAAAGCCATTTCACCATCAATGTATTTTGGTTCCTAATCAAAGTTTTTCTTGCTCTTTCTTCTGATTCTTTTCAAGACAAGGTTTCTCTGAGTAGCTTTGGAGCCTGTCCTGGAACTCACTCTGTAGCCCAGGCTGGCCTCGAACTCACAGAGATCCGCCTGCCTTTGCCTCCCGAGTGCTGGGATTAAAGGCGTACGCCACCACTGCCCAGCTCTTCTGATTCTTAGTCAAGACTTGTTTACCCATATAGTTGGTCTAGTAAGCTAACACAGCAATTTAACTATTCTAAAATCCTTCCACTCCAGGCTTGTACTTAAACTGGCTCTGCTTTGGACTTTCCAGTGGATTCTCTGACTACTTCTCTATCGATAGTGCCCTGAAGGCCTGTCGTTAAACTTATGCAGTTATGACTTTTTTTTTTCTTTTTTCTGGCTGGCCTGGGATTTATCGTGGCCCTTCTTCCTCCACATTAATGCTGAGCGCTGGGATTGCAAGTGTGGGCCACCATGCCTGGCATGTGGTTGTCCTCAATTCTCACACCAGTGTCCCTGTAGTCTGAATTCAAGACTCCAGGCTCTGTTTTCCTACTCTAGAGTCTACTCCCATTTTGATTAACCGCACTTACACCCAAATGTTTATTCACTTATCCCCACCCCTTCTTCTGTGGTCTGCCCCCAAGCCACTCTGGGGTCTGGTTAGGTCTCTGCTAACTACTGTTCCATGACTGCCCCTTTAGTTTGAATGCCAAGATGTACTAACTAGTCCAACATCAGCACCTGCGTCTCATCTAGCTATTCAAACAGAGCAATTGGTAATGAATCAAAAATCCTGCCCCTGCTGGGCATGGTCATATATGTATTTTATCCTAGCACTTGGGAGGTAGAGGCAAGCAGATCTCTATGAGTGCAAGGCCAGCCTGGTCGTCCGACCTCGAATTGGAACCTTCTACTCCATTATCACTGTTTGTCATGTCTGTTAGGGAACCCAGTATATTAACTTTACTAACGCCTTCTTATCTGACCTTGAACCATGTTCTTGGTTCATTTTTCCACTATTGCGCCCCTAGTCCTCACTGGTACTGTTGTCTTCTACCTAGGCCGCACTGTGAAGACCCCCTCTCTAAACAAAGAAAATCAAGAGCCCCCTGTGCCGGCCTTCAGTAAGGACTTGGCCACTCAGTTCACCTGCCTGTTTCTTTTGTTCTAGGACTTTGATTTGGTTTGTTTGTTTGTTTGTTTGTTTGTTTTTGTTTGTTTTTCAGAGACAGGGTTTCTCAGTGTAGCTCTGGCTGTCCTAGAACTTGCTGAGTAGTCACATCATAGTACAGTAAAGGGAAATGAAAGGAAAAGAAAAACTATACACCCTCAAACAAGCTACTTCAATTACCTCTGAATTCTTTCAAACGTGAAACAGGAAGAGTCTTCGACTTCCCAGACAAACCATGTGCTTGATTTCAAAAATGCCTTCAAAATACAGAAACTTAAATATTGATCTAGCAAAAATATCCTTTAAAATAATTATTAAATAAAAAGTTTATGCAAGTAAACATTGGAGAACATCAGTTACTAGCAGAAATAATCTGCAAGAAACACCAAAATCTATGCTTCTGTCAAAAGAAATGATCCTAGATAGAAATTTGAACTGAATAAGCCAGGCGGTGGTGGCACATGCCTTTATTCCCAGCACTCGGCAGGCAGAGCCAGGAGGATCTCTGTGAGTTCAAGGCCAGCCTGGTTCACAGCGCAAGTTCCAGGACAGGCTCCAAAGCTACAGAGAAATCCTGTCTTGAAAAAAAAAAAGCAACACATCTTTCCATCATTAAACAAATGTTCCACAGCATAAACAAATGTAACACACCTTAAATTAATATTCTACAACAGGGTTAAATCTTTTTT
>CABHPH010162994.1:9916-28274 GCA_902168325.1 Peromyscus nudipes | reverse complement strand
TGTGTGTGTGTGTGTGTGTGTGTGTGTGTGTGTTCCCAGGGCTTTACACATGCAAGGCAAGCATCAAGCACTGAAGAGGGAAGATACACCTTTAATCCAGGCAGTCTCTTCATAGTTGATACAACTGTTATGGTGACATTTGGCTGTTAGGGGTCCACGTTTTACTTCCCAAATCATTCCACAGTATTAGGATTCTTCTCCTGAGGATCCTGGACATGATTCCATGTTCTACACAAACAGGCCTTGTGTGTGTGCGCGCGCGTGCGTGCGTGCATGTGTGTGTGTGTGTGTGTGTACTATAGACACATATTTGTCCATCAAAGGAAGACCACAGAAAGCTTGCACAGCTGTCAGAAGTTTTTCCAGCTGATTTAATCTGGAGATTCCTTCAATTTGGTTCATCTTTCTGCCTGCAAAGATGGACGTATATTTCAGTTCCCTGTTTTTTCTTTTTTTTCTTTTTTTTTTTTTTTTTTTGAGACAGGGTTTCTTTGTGTATCCCTGGCTGACCTGTGCTGGGATTAAAGGCATGTGCCACCACCGCCTGGCTAAAAATAATCTGCACATATCAAGGCAGCCAGGAGTCAAACCTATAATCTGGCCCGTTATCCATTGTGAAACTGGCCCAGTGCTTGTTTTTGTTTGTTTGTTAATAAATTGACTTGTTTGGCCGAGGCTGACTGAATTTGCCTGCCCTAACAGGTTTAGAGACCAAAGCTTTAGGGGATGAACTCAAACAGTCATCACTGAAGCTCTAAGCCCTGGTGTGGGATCTCACTAACCTCTGACAGTAAACAAGTACCCTGTGCTAACCTTTTACGTGCGATCAATTTTACACACCGAGGTGGTATTTGAACCCACGACTCAAGGTCCTTAAAACTCGGCTTCAGCATGAGGCCTGGGGGGGGGGCTGCTACAACCACTGCGCATGCCTAGAAGCGGTTCTGGGAAGTTGGTGCAGGGTTGGAGGTGGAGCTACGTTATTTCCCAGAGCCCCGCAGGCTCAGAAAGCAGCAGACCCCGGATGCGGCCGGGGACCAATCAGCACCCAGCAGGGCGGCCCCCGAGCCAATGGCCTGCGCGAGTGCCCTGGGGGCAGGTTCCAAGTGGAAGGATTGGAGGGGTCCGAGGAGAGCCGGAGGACGTGGCGGGTGCGATAGCGGCGTCCTGCCGACCCGGAACTGCCATCCGCCAGCGGCGAGGGTCCGGAAGCAGGCCAGGACGGGGTCCCGGGGCGAGCGGACTGGGGGCCGTTTGCGGGCCAGACGCCGCTTCGCTCTTTCCCCACCATCGACAAGTGGGGCGTCCCAAGATGGCCGCCGTGCGCAGTGGCGCGGGCCGGGGCGGTGGCTCCGCTCCGAGTTCCCCCCACGGCCGACACCCGTGTGGTTCCGTCCGGGCGGCCGCGGTTCCGGCGCCGAGGCCGAGGCCGAGGCGTGGGCGCCCCTCGGTTCACACGCAGTGGTTTGGCCCGTGCTGGCGTCACAGGCTTGGGCGTGGATACTTCCCTGAGCGCAAGTTCTTAGGGTGGCTACAGGCCTGAGACTACGGAGGTTTGCGAGGGAAAACTTAGTAGTGGGGCGACCTGGTTTCTATTTTTGAGACAGGGTCGCACACTACATATTGTCCAGGCTGGCTTCAAACACTGTGTTGGCCAGATTGAGCTAAAACTCAAGGAGATCTTCCTGCTAACCTGCTGAGCATTACTGGGCTGACTGACGAGGGTGGGGAGGGGCTTGGGAGAACACTGAACGTTCCTCAGATATTTCATAAAAATAACAAAAAATAATAACCCACCCAGGCTTGGTGACTGACGCATACTTGTGATCTCAACACTCGGGAGATGGTAGCCATCCTCAATTACATAGCAAGTTTGAAGCCAGTACGGGCTACATAAGACTGCCTTAAATAATAATGATGATGATTTATAATTATATAATAATATAATTATTATTTTAAAAATAATTATAACCTGCCAGACTTTGCCCTCATCTTCATCACATTACATTCATCTCAATGACCTTAGCTACTATTATTTTCTTTCCTGTAGAAGAGGGATCTGAAGTACTCAGTGCTCACCAGAAAGGACACTAATGACATGAGCCAGAGCCCAACCTATAACCAGGTTGGATGGCCCCAAATTTTGCTTCTAGCTCACTAAACTATCGAGGTGTGTGTGTGTGTTGCTCAAAATGGACTTTAAGGCCCCTGAAGCCCTAAGCAATCCCTCTACCACAGCGTCCCATCCTCAGCCCAGCACCAAGTCATTCTTATCTCTACAGATGTTTTCAGTCCCCACTCACCCTGAAGAGACTGTAGCCAGCCTGGGTGTGGCAAACTGGGTTCTGACAGGCCTTACCCTTCTCTCCCATTCCCTCTGCCTTGTTAAAAACCATAAGATTACATTCCTAAAGCTAGCCACCAAGGTCTGTTCCCTTATTTGGCCACTTTCTCCTCCTGAGGCTGACTACCAAGGTCCAGCTATCAAAGTATTGACGTCCAGCAATCAAAGCCCCCTTTGGCTCACCTAATTAACACGCCCAATTAAAATTAAACACCTCATCCTAACACGGGTTTTCCCTTTTCACTTTATAAACCACCATTTTCCCATGGGCCACATCTGTCTCCTGTCTATCCAGAGGCAGTCCTTTGTCCCTCTGGGACAAACATCCCTGCCCCCTTTCTCTTGTTCCCTTCCCTTCTCCCTTGTCCTCTATCTCCTGTCTTTGTCTCTTATCCCCTGCCCTTTGTCCCTCTGGGGCAAATAAATCTCCTTTGTGCTGAGAACTTGGTCTTGGGGGGTCCTGAGTCAATACTTTTCCTTTCACAGCCCACCAGGACTCAGGGCTTCTGAAAGGCGAAGTTCCTTGTGACCTCAGGCAACATCTCAGTAGTAAATGTTGCCATCTCAGCTCAGCTGATTCTTAAGAAACAATAGTTGGCCTCTCCCCAGGTCTGGTTCTCCAATATGGACTCAGTCATGTGGTGGGAACTAGAGCGTGAAAGATACCCCATGTCTGATTGCCATACCTACTCAGGGCTTGAGGCATGGTAATCAGGACCTGTTAGGCAACAACTTTCCAAATACAATCATTCTTTGTTTTTTTGATTTTTTATATTCTGTTGTCACAAAGTATCACTATGTAGCCTTGGCTGGTCTGAAACCCACTACATAGATCAAGGTGCCTCTTGAATGCTAGGATTACATGTATGTACCACCATTCTTGACTCCTCCCTTGGTATTTGTTAGTGGTTTAGTTCCATGCCTCTGCTCTAGCACATACCCAGCTCCTCAAATGTTGGTCTCTTTTTACATAAAATGGTATAGCATTTCCATACACGTTTTTCATATCCTGCAGTGTACTTCAAATCCTTTGTAGATTGCCTATGATACCTGATACAATGTAAATAGTTGCTACAGTGTTATTTTTCTTTTGGAGCAATGTCAATAAAATATCTGCCCATTATCACTGGGAAAACCCACAGGTCTCATCTTAAAGAGAATAAGAGATAGTTTGTTCTGGAGCCATTTTGAGTGACTATGGCTTGGGAACACAGATTTAGGCAACCCCAACGTCCATGTTCCAATGTGAAAGCAGTTTCATCAAATTTTATAGTTTTATAGAACAGCCAGTCATAAATCAAGACAACTTTGAAATACATTGATGGGTACATCAGAGAGGCAAGTACAGCAAGGCAGGAGAAGCTTTTCTGTAGGCCCAAGATGCTATCTGGTGGCATTTCCAGCTTTTAGGCTGGTGGAAACCGGCAGCCTGCTATGTCAGCAGATTCTTTTAATCACAGGATGTGAATTCTGACACAGATGGGCAAGGAATGGCTGCTCCAGGAGCTAAATCCAGCCCACAGCAAGGTAATATTCCAACTGTTCACATCACTGTGGTTTTATCCAGTCAAACGGTCTCTGGAGACAGCTTCTTTCCAGGAATTCTCATTCACACCATATTTAACACGAAAGTAGAGGCGTGTGTGTGTGTGTGTGTGTGTGTGTGTGTGTGTGTGTGTTGTTTTCATTTACTTTGTGTATCTTTCACATATTTTAAATCCCTGATTAGTTAAATTCACAGCTACGGAAGGCCAATGGTAAAGGAAACTAAGTGCAACCTGTTACTATAAACAGGAAACAAGCTGGGCATGGTGGCACACATCTGTCATCCCAACAATTGGGAGGCTGAGGCACAAGGACATTGTGAGTTTAAGGCCAGCCCGAGCCATACAGTATGAAGAGTCTATTACAAAAAGCAAAAACAAAACAACAGCAAAATCAAGCCGGGCGGTGGTGGCACACCCCCGGAATCCCAGCACTCGCGAGGCAGAGGCAGGCGGATTTCTGGGAGTTCAAGGGCAGCCTGGGCTACAGAGAGAGTTCCAGGACAACCAAAGCTACACAGAGATACTCTGTCTTCAAAAACCAAAAACCAAAACCAAAACCAAACCAAACAGAAAACCCCAGCACAATCAAAACAGGAAGCAGTTCTCCACCTGGAGGCCCTGAGGGCTGGGAGAGGGAGGTAATGCTGGAGCACCAGGTGGTGTATCCAATTCTTGGGGGTTCCTGGTGTTCTCTGTATTACTAAGAACTGATTTTTAGAAGTTCTGCTTTCAGCTGCGATGGATTTGCCTTAGACCAGTTGCCCAGTCCAGAGCAACCAGCAAAGTTGGATTAAGGTTTCTGTTTTTTTTTTTTTTTAATTTGTCTGAGGCCCAGGAGAGCAACTCACCCTTGAGGGCCCCTTCTCCTCCAGTTCTGACAGCCTGTGTAGAAGAACAACAGTCAGCAGGGACCAGAGATTAAAATAAAGCAGTTTTGAAGTATTAGTGCAAGTCAGTGGAAGAACTTAATAATGTGGACAGTATGCTAAATGATATTAAAATAATTAATAAATCATTATACTCCAGAGAGCTCATTCTGTTGGGGCCTAAAATAACATGATTTAGGGTTTTTTTTTGGGAGGGGGAGTTGTTTTTGTTTTGTCTTTTTAGAGAAAAAGTATAAATTTTCATTCTATCTGCTACTTATAAATTAAAAACAGAAACACAATCATGGTTATTTTTTCTGGGTTTTTTTTTTTTTTTTTGAGACAGGGCTTCACTGTATAGCCCTAAATTGGCCTGAAATTTACTATGTAGACCAGCCTGGCCTTGAACTCACAGAGATCTTCTTGCCTCTGCCTCCCAATTAAAGGCTTGTGCTAACACACACAGACAGAAACACAACTATCAGATGTCAATGTAAAAAGTACCCACTGGCAGAAGCATAGAGGTTCGACCTGATGTGATGTAAAGGGGCAGCTCTTGGGGCTTCTTACTACAGAGGTAAGAAGAAGATGGAGAAGGAAACCAGGAGGATCAGAATTGATTTCATTTGCATGTGCTGAGTGCTTTGCCTATGCACTGTGTGTGTGCCTAGCATTCATGAAGGCCTGAATAGGGTATTGGATCCCCTAGAGCTGGAGTTACAGAAGCTTGTGAGCGGCTAGGTGGATGCTATCTGGAAGAGCAGCCTGTGCTCTAGCTACTGAGTAATCTCTCAAGCCCGGATGGACAATTGTATCTTGGCACGTGAGGGGTTCCTTTGAGTTTAGAAACCCTTTCTCACAAAACTGGCCTCAGCCCACCCCTCCCAAACTTTGTAACCTTAGGCAGTTTGTGAGGCACTCTCCCCTCCAGGAAAATTTGCATAACAATTGTGCCTTCCCCAAGAGGTTGCCTGTGAATATTGAGTGAGTTAACACACATTGTGCTTTTTAAAGGCTCCAGAAAACCAAACCAAACCTGGGACAAGTTTCTTTGAGACCTAACACACTTCATCAGATTAAACATTATTAATCCTCCCATTTATTCCTTCAACACATTTTCTTTTTGAGACAGGGTTTATGTAGCTCAGGCCAGCCTTTAATTCAATATGTAGTTGTGGATGGCCTTGAACCCCTGATCCCCCTACCTCTCTTCCAAATTTTTGGATTGCATGTGTGTGCCATCACGTCCAGCAAACATACTTCTTGAATGTCTAGTTTGTGCCAGTTTCTAGAAATATGCTTAATAGAGAAACTCAATGTGTACTATTAAGACCTGCTCTTTCCTAAACACAAACGGAGGAGTGGATTCCAGGGTGGGGGAGGAGGACTGGGAGGAGAGGAGGGACCTAAAAGAAAGAAAGAAGCCAGGTGTGGCAGCGCACGCCTTTGATCCCAGCACTCTGGAGGCAGAGGCAGATGGATCTTTGAGTTCGAGGCCAGCCTGGTGTACAGAGTGAGTTCCAGGACAGGCTCCAAAGCTACAGAGAAACCCTGTCTTGAAAAATTAGAATGCTTGCTTGGCACAGGAGGCTCTGGGTTTGATTATCACCACTACATGAAACATGGTGGCACCCGCTTGTAATCTCCGCACTTGGGAAGTAGGTGTAAGGATTATGCCGCTGCTTAACCAACAGTAGGAGCTTTGGGATCAGAAGTTCAAAGGCCACCTCAGCTACATGGAAAGTCAGAAGCTAGTCTATAAAATGTTTCTTGTAGAAAAAAATTCCATTAATTGAAATGTATACACACACACACACACACACACACACACACACACACTACTGGGAATGCACACAATTCTGGGAGTGGAAACCAGAGTCTCTAATACACTGAGCTACTCACAGCTTGCAATGTTTCTCTCTCTTTTTTTTAAGAAAGGGTCTCACTCTGTAGCTCTGCCTATTCTGAAATTCCCTATGTAGACCAAGTTGTCCTCAAACTCAAAGTGATCTTCCTGCCTCTGCCTCCCAAGTTCTGGGGTTAAAAAGCAGTGCACCACCACACCCAACATACTACAGTGGCTTTTTAAATCAGGAGGCAGAGGCAGGCAGATCTCTGTGAGTTCGAGGCCAGCCTGGTCTACAAAGCGAGTTCCAGGAAAGGCGCAAAGCTACACAGAGAAACCCTGTCTCGAAAAACCAAAATAAATAAATAAATAAATAAATAAATAAATAAATAAATAAATAAACCCAAATATGAACTTGCCCTCATCATTATGTTGGAGCAGCCAGGTATGGTGGCATCTGTAATCCCAGTACATGGGAGGTGAAGGACAGGAGGTTCAGAAGTTGAATGTCACCCTCTGCTACATAGCAAGTTCAAGGTCATCCTAGACTAAGTGAGACTCTCACTCCCACTCCCAAATGAAAGAAAATAAAAACAGGTTGTAAGGGGCTTCAGGCCTGGAGGTGTCAACAGTTCTGTTTATTGTGGGCACCATAAGCTATTTGGAAAAGAACTGAGAGGTTGGAGGAAGTTGGAGGGAGTTGGAGGAGCCATCTCAAAAGGCATTTGGAGCCTGACTTCAGGAGCTGAGGCCTTGAACCTGCAGGCATATAGAGTCAAGAGATTTCCAGACAGGCCTGAGGATCTCCAATTCAGTTTTTACCCACACCCGAGGCCTGCTCAGCATCCCAAACTGCTGCCCTACACCTGAGACCCTCCTAACTGACCTGCCTCATCCAATGGCAATGGAATTAGAGGGCATGAGGGTACAGCTCAATGGTACAGCATGTGCTTAGCATGTACACCGTCCTGTACCCAATCCTCATCACCGAAAGTGGAAAAAATCAAGCCTTCAAAGGCTACATACTTTCAGAAAGTCCCAACATAATAAAAATCAATCAAGATGTTCTTTTAGTATTTGTTCATACTGTGAAGTCCTTCCTTCCAGAATGAGGTTGATAAGAGGAGAGTAATTAGGGAGCTATAGGAGGCAAGGGTAAAGGATGGGGAAGTGAGTCCTGGGCTTGTATGTTGTTGGCAATGTTCAAGGCTGGAGAGGGCTTCCCTGTGCCATTAAAAGGGAAAGCTGTAATGCAGTGATTCTTCGGCACCTAGCGCCTTGGACTCCACCTAGCCAGGCCAACCTGGTGCTTTGGAGAGGAAGGAGGCTCCACAGCCTTGGGACTACTCTTTGTGCAGCCAGCCCTGCAGAAGTGCTTCCGATGGATGGCCTAGCTCTCAGTAACAACTGGCCCCACAGAGAAGCAGGCTCGGAGGGAAGAAGCCCTGAGCTCATTACAAGCATGGTTCTAGCCAGGCAAATGGAGAACGGCCCAAGCCAGCCCTAGAGAGGAGGACAAGCCCTCTGGGGGCCCCTGGAGGACTTGCTTCCCTTGTGGTTTATTGCACTTCCTGTTCCCTTGCTCACTGCGGAAGTTCCTCTTCTTACCCTGCACCCAGAGCTTGGCCGAAGAGGACTAGGGCAGAAGGCACCATGAGTGCTGGCCCTGTAGGAGGCAGGCCTGGGGGCCGAGGGGGCCCAGCAGCTCAGCAGAACATTCCTTCCAACCTCCTCCAGGACCATGAGAACCAGCGACTCTTTGAGCTGCTTGGTCGAAAATGCTGGGTGAGTTGGGGATCTCCTGATCCTCTTGGTCTCCCTCCCTTTCCTCCTCGTCCTCTTTACCTCTTCTTCCCCTTCTGCCTCCTACTCTTACCCAGACTTCCCTGCTCCTTCTTCTTCCCATCTTTTCCCTGTCCCCCATCTCCTCTCCCAGGATTCACTTCCCATAGTTGGTGGATCCCGGGACTATCTTGCTATCTACTCATCTCCCTCCTGGCTACAGCTCTTTCCCCCAAGCTCATGACAGCCTCAGGCAAGCAAGGACCAGGCCGGGTTACCCATGAACGGACTCCACTGACCCCTGCTCTCCCATCCTAGACACTGGCCACTGCAGTTGTTCAGCTGTACCTGGCGCTGCCCCCTGGAGCTGAGCACTGGACCATGGAACACTGTGGGGCTGTGTGCTTCGTGAAGGATAACCCTCAGAAGTCTTACTTCATTCGCCTTTATGGTCTTCAGGTGACCCCATGCCCCACTGGATAGGAAAGCTAGTTTCCAACCTACAAAACCAGTTTTTGGCCATAGCCCCAAGCCCTTGTTCATATCAGAGCTCCAGAAACAAAAACCATACAAATCCCAACATGTGTTTTCTCATTCTCAGTCTGAGGTGACTGACCTCAGAAGGTCCATGTCAAGATCCCGATCTGCTCCCCAAGCTCCCCGAAGCCCCATATTTCTACCTGAGCCTCCGCTTCATATCTGTTCTAAATCCAACACGTTGAATATTCTTAGGCCTAGAATCTTAAATTCACAATGTTGAGCCCTCAACTCCTACAAATCGGCCTCGAATCCCAGACCTAAATCTCTCACATCAGTGACTGCTTCTGAGACTCTCCTCCAATCCTCCATACCAGACACCTAGACCCCGGACTCTGATATTGAGCTGAAGATCTCGAAATAAGACTCTAGGACACCAAATCTGGACACCATAGTCCCTGATTAGAAAACAAAGGTCTGCCACCCTGGGTGCCTGGATGCCAGCATGTCCCCCATCCTGCCCCCCTCTAGGCTGGTCGGCTGCTCTGGGAACAGGAGTTGTATTCACAGCTGCTTTACTTCACTCCCACCCCCTTCTTCCACACCTTTGCTGGAGATGTAAGTGAACAGCCCGGCCTTGGGCTGCGGTTGGGGTGGGGGTGGGGGATGAGAAAGTCTGGGCCATGGGGAGTGCCAGTTTGCTGACCCCAAGGCATATATAGGACTGCCAGGTAGGACTGAACTTTGCGGACGAGAGTGAAGCCCAGGCCTTCCGGTCCTTGGTGCAGGAGAAGATACAAAAAAGGAATCAGAGGCAAAGTGGAGGTAAGGAGGCCTTGGTGGGAGTTGGGGAGAGAGGTTAGACAGAAGTAAGTACATGGGTGTGAGGCTAGAAAAGCCCCTCTCATGGCGATGGCTCTCAGTCCAACTATTTAACCACAGAAAGACGACAGCTACCACCACCACCGACACCAGCCAGTGAAGGTGAGTCCTCTAGTTCAAGCAGAGGTTATAAGGAACTAACCCAGAACCCCGTGGCAAGACTGTGACAGATCTTAACTTACTCCATTTTCCCAGAGAGAAGAGGAGGACTCCCACCTCTGCCCCCACATCCAGGTGGAGACCATGGGGGTGAGTGGTGATTCTCGTGTCTCTGGAGAGATGATGGGAAGTTAGTAGATGAATGAGTAGTTGGGTGAATGCAAAAGTTGGTAAAGAGGTGGATGGGTGGATGAGTGGATAGATGAGCACAGTGATGGACTGGAGTCAGATCGATAACTAAATTGGAAGATAAAGTGATGAGATATCATAAATAAATAGGTGAGTAGGTATTTGGGTAAGTGGGTAATGAATGGATGGTTCAGTGAAGTAATGAATAGGTATGTAAATGGATGAATAGTGAAAAATGAAATAAATGAGAGCTGGTGAGATGGTTCAGCATTTGTCACCAAGCCTGGAGACCTGAGTTCGAACCCCAGAATCCACAGAAAGGTAAAAGGAGAGAACCACCTCCACAACATTGTCCTCTGACCTCCACAAATGTGTTATGCATGCATGCACATACACACACATATCATATACCCACACATACAAAAATTAAATCACAAAAGTGAGATTAAGGCAGTGGTGGCACACACCTTTAATCCCAGCACTCGGGAGGCAGAGCCAGGCAGATCTCTGTGAGTTCAAGGCCAGCCTGGGCTACAGAGTGAGTTCCAGAAAAGGCTCCAAAGCTACACAAAGAAACCTTGTCTCAAAAAAAAATAGATTAAATGACATAATATTCTACCCATTGAAGATTAAATGATCAAATGAATGAATAACTTAATAAGCCATTTAGCTGACCAGCCAGAGAATGAAGGGCCAGTATTTGAATGATAAGCATACATAAATCAGTGACTGAATGGTTTTTGGGATCCCTCCACCTCTCCATAGGCCTTGCCTACATCCCTGTCATCCATTCCTCCATGACCATCAAATATACACTTCTTCTTTTTTTTTTTTGAGACAGGGTTTCTCCGTGTACTTTTGGTGCCTGTCCTGGATCTGTAGCCCAGGCTGGCCTCGAACTCACAGAGATCCGCCTGGCTCTGCTTCTCGAGTGCTGGGATTAAAGGCGTGCGCCACCACCACCCGGCTACACTGCTTCTTCTATAAGTCTTTCTATTTCTTGCCCCTGTGCTTCGGCTAGTAGGTGAGTTGATCATTCACGTTCTTTTCTCTGTAGGCCCATCAGGTAGTCCACTATCTCTAGGACTTGTGACAGTGGACATTCAAAACCCTGACATCACAAGCTCCCGATACCGTGGGCTCCCTGCACCAGGCCCTGGCCCAGCTGATAAGAAACGCTCAGGCAAAAAGAAGATCAGTAAAGCTGATATTGGTGCACCAAGTGGATTCAAGTGAGAACCTCTCCCTCTGTGAGCCCCAAGATCCCAGTGGGTGGGAAAGCCTATGAAGAGGTGGACAGGGGTTGAGTATTTAGCTCAGTGGTAGAGCACTTGCCTAGCAAGCGCAAGGCCCTGGGTTCGGTCCTCAGCTCCAGGGGGTGGGGTGTGGGGTGGACAGCTGAGCAAATGGAAAGAGGGGGCAGATGGATGGATGAGTAGATGAATGGATGAATTAATTAACTAGTGGGTTGAAGGATGAATGGGTAGGTGATTGATTGGAGGGATAGATGAGTCGGTGGTAAGTGGGCAGGTGGTTGAGCATATAGGCAGGATATTGCTCTGCAGGTTGATTGGTTCACAGACAAAGTGGAGAGGGATAAAGAGACAGTCAGATGGATGAATGGATAGTTTATAAGCGAATACGAGTGTGAAGTAAAATGTAAAAATGCAAATGGTTGCCAAGTGTGGTAGAGCACTCCTGTAATCCCAGCACTTTTGAGATAGAGGTGTTAAGGTCAAGGGTTAAAAACCAGCTTCAACTACTTAGAGAGTTAGAAGCCAACCTAGGTTACGTGAGAGCCTGTCTCAAAAAACCACTCAGCCAAGAAAGAAAGTGGGGGAGGGGAAAGAGGAGGCGGGATGGGCAGAAGGGAGGAAGGGTAGACAAGTAGCCGAAGGAAAGAGAAATTGGTGGGCAAATTCGTAAACATATGTATGTGAGCAGATGGGTGGAGGGACAGAGCATGGGCAAATCAATGGTCTGATGGACGAACGTGACCCAAGGTAGACACTGGATCACGTGTGGATGGGGAAGGAGGACCAAGTAAACAAGCTGGCGTCACCAACTGCCGACCTTTCTCATTTTGCCAACTCCTGTTCACATTTGCTCACTTGTTCTGGCCCCTCAGAGCCCGTCTGGGAAGGTGAGGGCAAGAGAGCTTTGCCCCGTGAGGGAAGACCCTGGGGCTTCACTGATACCCCCTTCTCTTCCCTAGACACGTCAGCCACGTGGGCTGGGATCCCCAGAATGGATTTGACGTGAGTAGCTCAAAGAACCCTGGACTCAACTTCCTCATACTCTCTTGTAGACCAAGGCTCAGACCCAACTCCCAGACCCAGACCTTCTCACAGCCTTCTCAGATCCCTCCTTGTGATGGCTTTGGTGATAATCTGTGCCCCTTCCTAATTCACTTTATTCTTGAAACCTTGCTCTGCCCTGGGCAGGTGAACAATCTTGACCCGGATCTGCGGAGCCTGTTTTCCAGGGCAGGAATCAGCGAGGCCCAGCTCACTGACGCAGAGACCTCCAAGCTTATCTATGACTTCATTGAGGACCAGGGTGGGCTAGAGGCTGTACGGCAGGAGATGAGGCGCCAGGGTGAGCTCGCTTTTCTCTGTCCTGGGGGTTGTTACCCTAGAAATGCCCTCAAGCCACTCAGTTTTTCATGGAAAAGAATCAATAATCTATCAGTTGGGGTACCTAGTTTGCGAATAAGAAAAAATAAAACCCGGCACAGGGGTGGCGCACGTCTTTAATCTCAGCACTCGGGAGGCAGAGGCAGGTGGATCTCTTGAGTTTGAGGCCAGCCTGGGCTACAGAGTGAGTGCCAGGACTGCCAGAGCTATGCAGAGAAACCCTGTCTCGAAAAGCCAAAAAGAAAAAGAAAAAAAGAAAATGAAGCTCAGAAAACGAGTAGAAAATGATCAGACTTGTGTTATTTTCCCCCTGTACAGATCCACTCCCACCACCACCGCCGCCATGCCGAGGAGGAGGAGGGGGAGGAGAGAGAGGAGGTGGAGGAGGAGGGAACCAGCCTCTGCGACCTCCTATTGTGGGGAGTAATAAGGGTCGTTGTGGTCCACTGCCCCCTGTACCTGTGGGGGGTGCCCCGCCCCCACCAACACCCCGGGGGCCCCCACCCCCAGGCCGAGGGGGCCCTCCACCACCACCCCCTCCAACCACCGGACGATCTGGACCACCACCTCCTCCACTCCCTGGAGCTGGGGGACCACCAGTGCCGCCCCCACCCCCACCCCCACCCCCACCTCCACCCAGCACTGGGAGTGGGCCAGCCCCTCCCCCCCTCCCTCCTACTCTGGTGTCTGCGGGGGCGCCCGCACCTGGTGGAGGCCGGGGCGCACTTTTGGATCAAATCCGGCAGGGAATTCAGCTAAACAAGGTAAAGATCGGCAGGATAGATGATAATTGGGGGCCATGGTTGAGACTGATGAACGTAACAGGCTTTGGGGGTCCAGTGATAAGTTGGAGATTGGTGTGAGCCCTTGAAAGGGATTGGAGTGTGTGAGAGAAGAAAGGGAGAAAGGGCAGGAGGAATGCTCTTCTCCAAGTCCTGAGCCTTCTGTGCCCCAATCTCTTGGTGCAGACCCCTGGAGCTACAGAGAACTCAGTACAGCAGCCACCGTCTCAGAGGTCAGAGGGCCTAGTGGGTGCCCTGATGCATGTGATGCAGAAGAGGAGTAGAGTCATCCATTCCTCAGGTGAGCCCACTCTGCCAGAACTGTGACCTGACTCCCGGGGCCAGCTAGAACTGGCCTGAAAACAGCCCCAGGTGTCACTCATAATAGTGACACCAGAGGCCCATGTGGTGGTGTATGCCTGGAGTCCCCAGTGCTGGAAAAGTTGAGGACGGAGGATCTTGAATTCAAGGGCAGCCTGAGTCAGGAAAAAAACAACAGTTGACGGTAGAGGCTGGAGATGTAGCTTAGGGGCAGTGCACTAGCCTAGCATGCTTAAGGCCTCAGGCTTCATTGCCAGCAATGGAAACACCAACCAACATTCCCCCATCTGTGGAGAGCAGTGTTAACAGGAATTTTGAAAGCCAGGGTGGGGCTGGTGCGGTCCTCAGCATGTTAACACCGAGTCACCAGGCAACGGTAATACAATTAAGTGTATCTTTTTTTTTTTTTCTAAAGCTGAGGACCGAACCCAGGGCCTTGCACTTGCTAGGCAAGCGCTCTATGACTGAGCTAAATCCCCAGCCCCTTAAGTGTATCTTTGACAATAACATTAACAAATGCCGGGGGAAGTCCACAATATGAACATTAACTACATATGTTCTGTGATATTAACATTAGTTGTATGACAAGGTTTTTCCTGGGGAGACACAGCATCTACTCACCCTAGATAGGGAGCCCATGGCAGACCCAAGTACAGATACCACCAAAGTCCAACGTGGTGAATCAATGACTTTTATTGAGGTTACTTACTGGAACATGGGGGAAGGGTGACTTACAGGAACAGAAATGACTCAAAGACAGCTATATGATCAAAGCCCACCCCAGCATGGGGGACAGCTCACAAAAGCTGGGAGCCTGGAGCACAACAAGTTGGGAGTGTCTTTACCAAATAACTCAGTTGAGCTAAAACCTCTTCCAGGCAGCTAGCTGGTTTCTACTTCCAGGCAGCTGGTCTGGTCTCAGAGTCGTCTTTGAGGATGGCTTGCCCCAGAGTGTCTCACAGTAGTCTTTATTGCTGATTGTGAGGGGAAGGGGCCTGGTGAATCTGGTCAGTTTCAGGGACTCCTTGAAGCTATTTGGAATTGTTTATCTTCTGGCTTAAGGAGCTTTCATGCCAGATGGAATGTTTCAATCTCCAGCTCATAGAAAACTGTTAGATAACAACACCAGCTCACTATGTGAAGACACTACTATAAAGAACTCCATCTTTGGTTAAGAGCCCTGATTGCTCTTCCAGGGAACGTGGGTCAACTCCCAGCACCCAGACGGCAGCTCACAGCTATCTCTAACTATAGTTCCAAGGGATCCAACAGCCTCCTCTGGCCTCCACAGTCGCCAGGCACATACTTGAGGCACAAACATACATGCGGGCAAACACTCATACATAAAATAATAAACTTTTTTTTTTAAAAAAAAAAAATAAGAACTCCATCTTTGCTGGGCTGGTGGCTCAGCACTTGCGAAGCAGAGGCAGATGAATCTCTGTGAGTTTGAGGCCAGCCTGGTCTACATAGAGTTCCAGCCTAGCTAGGGCTACATAGAGCCTGTTTCAGAAAACAAAAACACAAGGGGCTGGAGGGTAAAGGCACCTGCTGCCAAGCCTGTTGACCTGAGTCCGACCAACATCCAGCATTCATGTGGTAGAAGTAAAGAACCAATTCCTGCAAGTTATTCTCTGACCTCTATACTTATTTGTACGTGGGCCCACACACAAATTGAAGACATACTTTAAAAAAGAGAAACCTCTTTTTTGGCAATAATATTAACAATAAGTCCAATAATTCACAGAATCACATCAACTCATTGTGTGATAAGATCATAACCTAGCCTTTTTGTGCAAAAATATGGACCTCTTCATGAGTTTTCGTGCCATCATTGTACAGGGGTCATGCTAATCTTCTCTGTACCATTCCATATGTTCTGTATGGGCTGTTGGGCACTATCCTAGCCTTGCTACAATTATGTTCAGAACTGAATGTGCCAACTATCCTGTCAATAACCCAGTATGTGAGGGTAATACTAATCTTGGCCTATTTCCAATAGGTTGAGAACAAGTTAACAATAATGCCATTAACTGCAACTTGACAATAATATTAATATTAACCTGAGTATGTCCACAAGACTAATGTGAATCCATTATGTGATAATATTTTAACAAATCTCATCATTTGACAATATTCTCATTAACTTCATTCTGAATCAACAATATTAGCATTAATTGACTAAGTAACAATAATAAATTACCCCACTTTTGCTAATGTTTAAATCTGCCATACTAAGTAACACAGGAGTTATCACAAATATCCAGACTAACAACATGTGATGGTTGTTGTTTGTGGCAAGGTCTCCTGTAGCTTCTGATCTTCCTGCCTCCACCTCCCCAGGGCCAAAATAACAGCACCACCACTCCAAATTGATGTGGTGCTGGCACTCAAACCCAGTGCTTCTTCTTTTTTTTTTTTTTCCTCGAGACAGGGTTTCTCTGTGTAGCTTTGGAGCCTGTCCTGGATCTCGTTCTGTAGACTAGGCTGGCCTTGAACTCACAGAGATTCGCCTGGCTCGGCCTCCTGAGTGCTGGGATTAAAGGCGTGTGCCACCACCGCCTGGCTTTTATTTTTTTAAGACAGGGTCTGACTATGTAACCCAGGCTAGCCCAGAACTCACAATTCCTAAGCTAGCCTGGTCTCAAATTCATGATCCTCCTGCTTCAATCTCCCAAGTGCTGAAGTTAAAATGCATGCATTGCTATGCGCAGCTCTATTAACATTTTGTTGTTGTTGTTGTTAAGACAGGGTCTCACTGTTATATAGCCCTGTCGTCCTGGAACTTGCTCTATAGACCAGGCTGGGCTCGAACTCACAGAGATCCACCTGCCTCTGCCTCCAGAGTACTAGAATTAAAAGCCTGTGCCACCACACCCAGCCCAACATTTTTTTAAAAATACTGCATGGACTTGAACTCCAGCTAGAACATCCCTTACCCAAATCCCTATTTTGCCCAAGGTGTGCCTCTAGCAGAAAACTTTGGTCTCCCCGGGCTGAATCTTTACCTCCTAGGCCATAGGAACGTTTTCAGGGCCTTTGAACCTACTTTTTGGTTTTTCGAGACAGGGTTTCTCTGTGTAGTTTTGCGCCTTTCCTGGAACTCACTCTGTAGTCCAGGCTGGCCTTGAACTCACAGAGATCCACCTGCCTCTGCCTCCTGAGTGCTGGGATTAAAGGCGTGCGCCACCATTGCCCGGCCTTGAACCTACTTTCTTATCTTGAGTCATACTCTGAACCTTTCTTCCTCCAGATGAAGGGGAGAGTCAGACCGGTGAAGATGAAGAGGATGATGAATGGGATGACTAAACCGTGTTCCTTCCTGCAGGCCAGATGCTGGCACTCTGCCATCCAGATCCCCCTCCACTATTAGCTTCAAACTTGAGTTGTGGTTGAACGTCAACCCACTCTAAGCTCAGCATCCAATCTTAAACAAAAAGTTCAGTTCTTATTACTCAGGGATTAAAAAGAAAGCTACGTCTTTGTGTTTCCGTGTGTGCATTTGTTTGAATCCTAAATGTGTGATTTGGGCTTCTGTCCCCCACAGTTCCTTTTGTACGCTGATCTCTTATTATTTAGCCTTTCGTGTGTATATTCATTTATTCCTTTAAGCTTTCAGTCACTTAGTCTGTATTTCTTTTTTTTTTTTCCCTTCCCCTTCCCTGGTGTTTAAAACAGGCTTTAAAATGTGTTATTATTTTGGGGAAAAGAGCTAAGACAGTCTCAGTATGTTTCCTAGGCTGTCCTCAAACTCTTTGGCTTAAGCAATCCTCCTGCCTCAGACTTCTAAGTGCTGGGGTTCCAGACATGTGCCACCATATCTGGCTTCAGCCTATATTTTGTTTCTTTCTTTTATGGTGTATATGCATGTGTGTGTGCAGTGTGTGTGTGTGTGTGTGTGTGTGTGAGAGAGAGAGAGAGAGAGGCGGGTGGGGGTATGTGTGTAGGCGAGAGGTTGACACTGGATACCTTTCTCAATTGCTCTTAGTTTTGTAAGATTTTTCTTTTGTTTTGTTGTCGTTGTTTGAGACAAGAGTCTCTCCATGTAGCCCTTGTTGCCCTGGAACTTGCTATATAGACCACACTGGACTGAACTCAAGTCTGCCTCTGTCTCCCAAGTGCCACCATGCCTGGCTAGATTTGTCGCTCCCACCTCGACCAGCAAGGGAGACACAACACCGAGTTCTTCTTCTTGCAGTTTATTCAGGCCTTGAATCAATCTTCTGGCTTCTAAAACATCCCCCGGGGAAAGCCTCTCCGGGACTTTTATAGGCTCTGGACAGCCAACCCCAGGTCGCCACGTGGGCATTGCCCAATAGGCTCAAGCATGCATAAGCAAGCCACAAATTCCGTATAGCCTTACTTTCCACGGGGAGCGCTTGCCTTCGGGATGGCGGAAGGCGGTAAACAGCGCCACCTTTAAGGCGTGGCTACACGCAGCTCCCTACATAGATTTTTTTTTTTTGGTTTTTCAAGACAGGGTTTCTCTGTGTAGCTTTGCACCTTTCCTGGAACTTGCTCTGTAGCCCAGGCTGGCCTGGAATTCACAGAGATCCACCTGGCTCTGCCTCCCAAGTGCTGGGAATA
>CABHPH010162993.1:20943-40458 GCA_902168325.1 Peromyscus nudipes | reverse complement strand
AAAAAAAAAAAGTCAGGGGAGGAATTTGGAGTGGGCTCTGGAACCATCTCAGAACTAGTCTGTGATGAAACCTCTCAAAATTAAATGAATTATCCAAATAAAAATGAAGGACCTTCTCTTCTCATTCAAAATTTTAAAATTTCTTTTTAAGTGTTCATTCATTTGGATTCCCCAGTCCAGAGTTATTGAGAATTCAGGGGTGGAGTGTGAAGTGCAAAAGGGGAGCTACTTCTGTCCTGAAGCATGCTGGGACACGGGTGTGTGTGGATCTCTGCTTCTCTTGGCCATTTAATTTCAGTTTATCTTTCTCTCGTTTGGGGTAGGGGGTTCAAAGACCAAGGCTTAGGGTTCATGGCTGTAGGGTGGATATGATAAGATAAAAAGGGAGATTATGAAATCTACTTTTAAAAAGGAACTACTTGTTTTAAATAGGATAAGTAATGAAAAATTTTTTGTCTGAATTTGTCAAATGTTACTGGACTGGACATTGTTAATATATATAATGGAGTTTTTTATCTGAATCTGTCAAATGTTAATGGACTAGACATCGTTAATGTAATCTTGACTATATGTATTGTATATACTTACTGGATATAGTTTTTCTTGTATTAGTTATAAGCTTTTTTAATTTTAGACAAAAAGAGAGGAAATGTGGTGGTATTGTGTTCTCCAAAATATTGTGTATGCTAATAAACTTATCTGGGGTCAGAGAACAGGACAGCCACAATATTAAACATAGAGGTTAGGCAGTGGTAGCATACGCCTTTAATCCTAGCATTCCAGAGACAGAAATCCCTCTAGATCTCTGTGAGTTCAAGGCCACATTGGAAACGACCAGACACGGTGATACAAACCTTTAATCCCAGAAAGCCACACCTTTAATTCCAGGGAGTGGTGGTAGAAAGCAGAAAGGTATATAAAGCGTGAGGACCAGAAACTAGGGCCATTTGCCCTGGAGAAACATTTGGCCTGGTTAAGCATTTAGGCTTTCAAGAAGCAGCAGTTCAGCTGAGGCCCATTCAGAGATGAGGACTCAGAGGCCTCCAGTCTGAGGAAACAAGATCAGCTGAGGATCCAGTGAGGTGAGATAGCTGTGGCTAGTTCTGTCTCTCTGACCTTCCAGTGTTCACCCCAATAACTGGCCTCGGGTTTGATTTTATTAATAAGACCTTCTAAGATTCATGCTACAGTAGGGCTTCCCACAGGAACAACATCCCACTGGGCAGGATACCAGGGACTCCCCCAGTCAGAATACAGATGTGCTAGCCTGCCTGCTATGTGGATCAAAAGCCAAAGATTTCATAGAGCAAATGGGTTTAAATGCTAAAGGAAAGGTGTAGAAAATCCTATCATCCCTTTCCCCTTAATTAATAGATACAATATTTAAACATAGTGAAATTGCTTTTCTGTTTTAAAGTCTCTGCTGCAGACTACTCACTAAAACAACTTCTCTCCAGCATTCATTTGGATACAGGACCCTAAAGCCCTGTGCTCTGTTTTCTTATCCTCATCTTTCTAATTCTCCCTTCGCCTACCTCTATACCCAGAGATCTGCTGCATCCTCAGTCATGGGGGCCAACTCCGGTGACCCTGGCTCATCCTGTGGTCTCCTTTAAGGGAAGTGTGACTTCTAGGAGGTGAATCCCTGCTGTTTGTGTTGTCCAGGGTCCACAGTTGGGCCAGAGGAGATTCTACAGAGTTTCACCATGCGCTGCCAGCTCTAATGCCCCCTCTTCCACACTAGTCTGCCACCGTCTCTGGTAGGCTCCAGCTAAGGACCTACGGCCTCCCTTCAGACCTATTGGCTTCCAGGGTGGCTGGCAGAGGCCTTCGATGTTCAGGCCACCTGATCCTTACCAGAGAGATCTGGGCACAATAAGGACCATCACATGACCACCTGGAACCAAGCTCAGCAATAGAGACCCAGGGAGCCAGAATGGACAGGGCTGTGCTCAGTGAGGCCACCCAATGGGTTGAAAATAGGGGGTGGGGTGAGGCTTACTGGACAATCAGTACCAGATGTTCTTCTCTCAGAAAACAAGGGTTTTCTGGTGTGGGGGTGGGGTGATCTGCCCATTGGATGGCTCTGAGATTAAATTCAAATTCATGGACAGGACGGATTATGTAACCAGAGGTAAGTGTGCCTCTTGGCTTCATTTCAGCAACTCTCCATTCGAAGCAGCTAAGACCATTTACTGAATTTACAGTCTACTACATTCCAGGCATTCTGCTAAGCACATCAGGCACATATTTGAGTCAATCACTTCTAAATACTGGGTGTCTGTTTCCATTTTCCTCTGCTTTATCGACGTGTTAGTTAACATGTGGTGAGACTGGGTGACTAATGAGGATTACCTAGTCAGTACAGGCGAACTCAAGTCTCAACAGCTCATTTCATACCCACTGCTTCATACTGGGGGGTCACCATCCATGCACCCCAACATGCTCCACCCCCCAGCTTCCCCCATACCTTTCTCTCCCAGCAGCACCTCCAGAATTTGTTTCCCCATGGGTTCCCACATAGAACAACTGTGACCCGCAGGAGCCCATCAATGAACATAAGAACCTAACTTTGAGGGGTCTGAGTTCAAATGTCAGACTCCTTCCAGCTGTGTGTGGTTTAACATCTGGACTCCGAATTGCCAAAAGAAAAAAAAACTGTGTTGGGTGATTCTTTGCCTTCCATAAATTCTTAATCTCCCATATATATATGTTTCCTCATAACTACATGCTGATAATAGCCTTACACAAAATCTTGACTACATGTTGATAATACTTGCATATATATCAGAGGGTTGTTTATGAGAATTCAGTTAATCAACATTGTTTCAGGATATTTGTTTACACTGTAAAGATGTGTCTCTGCAGTTGTGTAGCTTGGTCTGTTTGAGGGAAGCTGGTAGTGGGAATAGGATCCATCCCTGGTGCATGAGCAGGCTTTTTGGAGCCCTTACCTATGGTGGGACACCTTGCACAGCCTTGATGCAGGGGGAGGGGCTTGGACCTGCCTCAACTGAATGTACCAGGCTTTGCCTTTTCAGAAGAGGGGCTGAGGGGTGGGCTGGGGTGGGGAAGGCTGGAGGGAGAGTGGGAGGAGGGATGAGAGGGGGATATGTGGTTGGTCTATAAAATGAATTAAAAAATTCTTAATTAAAAAAAAGAAAAAGAAAACGATGTGCTCTGCCTAAGGCACCTTCGGATTGATTTAATAAAGAGCTAAATGGCCAATAGCAGGACAAGAATAGGCAGAATTTCTGGGAAGGGAGAGAGAGAGAGAGAAACTAGGAGGAGGAATCTAGGTGCAATTTTACCAGCAGATTTGGAGCAAGTCAGATGTGCCATATGAAGAAGAGAAAACTGAGCCGAGCCATATGGCAGAACATAGATTAAACAATATAGGTTAATTAAGTTATAAGAGCTAATTGGGAAAAGTCTAAGCTAAGGCCAAGCTTTCATAATTAATAAAAAATCTCCAGGTCATTATTTGTGGGACAACAATAATGGGCTCTTGCGGGTCACAGTTGTTCTATGTGGGAGCCCATGGGGAAACAAATTCTGGAGGTGCTGCTGGGAGAGAAAGGTATGGGGGAAGCTGGGGGGTGGAGCACGTTGGGGTGCGTGGATGGTGACCCCCCAGTATGAAGTAGTGGGTACGCAACATTTATAAAACACTAGAGCTCATGGCAAAAGCCTGTGTGCGCGTTATTAGGGTGGGTGGTGGCATAGGTTTATTTTGTTTACTAAGGAAGGCAAGGAAGCATGCAGTGGATTTGGGGAAGAAAACTAATATGAAGGTGAATTTTTGAAGTGCTGGTGTTTAAAGGGCTTAGCTTTGGATGTGAGAGAGATAAGCCAGCAGCCTCATCCCTGTGCTGTGGGATAATCCAGTGGCAGCATGGCCAGGAGGCAGTGGAAGACCAGAGGTACAGAGCCAGGGAGTCACCATGCTCCAAGTCTTTCCTAAACTCCAGACAGATTCCCAAGTTTACAGCATCTCTCCTCCCAAAGTTTTAAAGACATTGAACATAACAATAATAAAGACATTGAATGGCAGACAGATGAAGATTTTTTAAATTTTTATCTTTTATTTTATGTGTATGTGGGTTTTGCTTGATGTAAAATATTATTTTAAGGTATGTTACTTTTGTTTATGTTGCATTTGTTTAACTCTGTGAAGCTGTGTTACTGTGCCTGTCTAAAACACCTGATGGTCTAATAAAGAACTGAATGGCCAATAGCAAGGCAGGAAAAAGGATAGGCAGAGAGAATACATAGAAGGAGAAATCTAGGAGGAGAGGAAGAAGTAGCCAGAGAAGGAGGAAGACTCCAGGGGCCAGCCACCCAGCTACACAGCAAGCCATGGCGTAAGAGTAAGATTTACAGAAGTAAGAGAACAGGAAAAGCCCAGAGGCAAAAGGTAGACAGGATAATTAAAGTTAAGGAAAGCTGGCAAGAAACAAGCCAAGCTAAGGCTGGGCATTCATAATTAAGAATAAGCTCTGTATATGATTTATTTGGGAGCTGGATGGTGGGCCCCCCAAAAGAAAAAAAGAGCCAAAAGAGTAAAAACAAACAAACAAACAAACAAAAAACCCAGCAACATTTGCCTTCATTTTCATTTTGCCCTGTTGTCTATGGAACAACATTTGTTCCTGGTGCTTAGGAAGGTCAGGAGAGGGTGTCAGATCCCCTGGAACTGGAGTTCCACGTGGTTGTGAGCTGCTATGTGGATGCTGGAAATAGAACCTAGGTTATCCAGAAAGGCAATAGTGCTCTTAACCACTGAGCCATCTCCCCAGCCTGGAATATTTTTTAATAAGAAAAGTCATGCTGATTTTAATAAGCAAAACAGTATCAAAGTTGTGGTTGCTTCCCCAGTGGTTTCATACCTCTGTACCTCCCAGCCAAGGCAGACAGACAGAGCTTCTCTTACAGACTCACTGACTCCAGCCCTTCTGGGTCCCAGTCTTGGGGAGGAGTAACCATGCAACAAGCTGATCCTGAGTGGGGAGGCACCGGAGGGGAGCCCTGTGGTCTCTTCCATAGGTGGGCAGGATGGAGGCAAGAGAGTTTCAGAGAAGAGCTAGGCATCTGAGGAGGTCAAGTCCAAGGCCTCTGCAGGATGGTGCATCAGAGGACAAGGTTCTGAGAGGGTGCTCCAGAGAGCTGCAGGGCATCTTCTAGAAGCTTCGGCTGAGCAATGATGCAAGCCAGTAACAAGGAGGGCAAGAGTCACACTAACGGATTAGGTTGCAGTGTCTCATGGCCCACACTGGCTGTTTCCATTCCCGCCAGCTAAAGCAGGCAAACCCAGAAGGAGTCAAGCTATGCTGCTGCAGGTCAATGCATCGATGGTGGCAGATTCAGACGGTAGCAAAGCACAGAGAGAAACCCTAAATGCACACTGCTGAGTGGAAGAAACCGGCTCGAAAAGGCTACAACAGCCGCTGCCTTAATCCCAGAAGAAATGGCAGAACAGGAATTAAAAAGAAAATATCCATAATAACAATCAGAATGGAAGAACCAGCAGTTTCTGAGGATGATCCCTGCGCCTTCAGAAGCCTCAGCTGGAGGAGTGGTAGTTGACTGACATTCCAGAGACACTGAAATCAAAGCTGGGAGCAGGAAGAATGGCCAGAAAGCTGGCAGGGTGAGTCTCAGAGCCTCAAAAAGACACCAGGGGCCTCAGAAAGTGAGAAGATAGAAGAGTAGATAGCCAGGGGATCCATGTGTGAGGAATGGTCATAAAGAGTAACCCCCTGCCTGAGTCTGCACTGAGGGCAAGTGCTCCTGCTCCACCAGAGTGGACAAAGGGAGCTAGAATGACTTTGGATTTGGAGTGACAAACAATACATTAATCATTATAAAATAATAATAATAATAATAAAGGGAGTGGTCAAGACTTTTTCATTCTGAAAGTGAAGTGCAAGCTGACATACCTCACTTACTGTAAGTTGGGCTTGTGCTTCCAGACAGACAGCTAAGACTGCTGCTGGGAAAGTGAATCAGCCTGGAGGAAACACCTACTGATGTCCACTGCTGGGAGAGTCTCCCAAAGCATGGCTGGGAACAGAAAAGAATGGATGAAAGTCAGCCCCGTGTGCTGACAGAAGCTTCTAATTAGTATTTGAGTAACTCATTCCAACACAGCAAGGGTAGCCCACCTTCTGAAGAAAGTCTTAGAATGAAAGATGGGATAAAACACCAACAGAAGAGGCGTGAGGGGAAAGAGTGTAAGAAGCATAAGAAAATCCCACAGAAATTCCAATTTTTTTTTTTTTTTTTTTTTTGTGTTTTTTTCCGAGACAGGGTTTCTTTGTGTAGCTTTGCACCTTTCCTGGAACTCACTTGGTAGCCCAGGCTGGCCTCAAACTCACAGAGATCCTCCTGTCTCTGCCTCCTGAGTGCTGGGATTAAAGGTGTGTGCCACCACCGCCCGGCAAATTCCAAAATTTTAAAGTGTGTTTTTTTTAGCTTTGTAGTTTCTTTTATATTTTTTGTTTTATTATGCTATTTGTACGGGTGTTTTATCTACAAGTATGTATGTGCACCACATGTATGCCTAGTGCCTGTGAAGGCCAGAAGAATGCATTTGGTCTTGTACTGGATATCTGTTCTATGACCCTGAAGCAAAGCCCTAGAGATGTAGCAGGTAACTGCTCTACCTGCCTATGACCTTGAAGTACATGTCCCTGGGCCGTGGCCTCATATGGCCAATAGCCTTATGACCCGAAATGCATGTAAGCAGCTCTCTTCGCTCCCCGGTGGGCTCAGATGGTGGACTGACTGAGATGGCCAGAACTGCATGAGACTGTGCCCCAGTGTTCCAGAACATGTGACAATCCTGTTCTGTACAGTGAGGTTTTTCTCCCCGGATAAATTCCTTTGCCCTTTAAGCAGACTCCATGGATTTCTTGCATTAGGGTCCCCTAGAAATGGAGTGGCAGGCAGTTGTGAGCAGCCATGTGGGTGCTTAGAATCAAGCCTAAGTCCTCGGGAAGTGCTCTTAACCACTGCATCATCTCTCCAGTCCTCCTATCAAAATTTATACATAATATTCTCAGACAAAAAGGAGAGACACTGGGTCTGTGAAACAGGAACATGACCCTAAACAAAGAGTATTTTTCAAAAAGAATTTTTAAAAGTTAAAAATTCTGAAGCAAAAATTAAAATTCACCAGAAAGTTTAGAAGGCATGTTCATAAAGTCACTCAGAAAACCAGAGAGAGAGAGTAAAAAGAAAGGGGGGGACAGATGGTGATTTTGATTAAAAGCCAGAGACACACACACAAAAAAAAAAAAAGCCAGAGACACTAGATGATTAGCCCAGAACCTCACCATCTAAGTAATCAAAATCCACAAGAGAGAGGGGAGATGTTATTTTAAAGGAAATGGTAGCATTTCTCATAACCAATGGCCATGATTTTCAGACTTAAATGGCCCATGAAGTACTCATCACACAGTTATTATAAATACATGCCGACGTAGTCAGATAGATGGACAGGGCACCTGGGTACCAACAGAGATACACCCAGAGCAGACACTTTGTCTTGGAAGGTTCTTAAATGGTAGGGAAAGAGGGAGCGATCACATACAAAGATGAGGCATCAGTATGACATGAAACTTCCCAACAGCTTCACTAGAAAGAGAAAAAAAAAAGATGATAGTGAAGACATGCCTTGATGATCTAAAGGAAAACGACCTGTAGCCTAGAGTTTTAGTGTGAAGGTGGACTGGAGATATTCCAGCCATGCGTGCAGGCTGACTGGGTGGTATTCCAGACTCTGAAGCCATGCTGTCTGAGCAGGCCGATGGCGGTCACTTGGAGCTGAGCCGATGAAGAGATGGCTGCTATCTGGAAGACAGAGTCCACAAGTGACGTATGGACAGCACCCAGTCAATACTGACTTCCACTAAGTGGGGGTTGATGGCCATAATTACTAGGGCCTGCTACAACCATGTAGTTTCTGAAGAGCCAAGATGTTGAATGTCCTACAGCGTATGAACCAGTCCATCAGCAGAGAGGTGTCCATTCCATAATCCCAAAAGGATGTCCTTAACAAACACTTGGATTTCATCCTGAGGCTTAAGTGGTCCAGGGCGCTTTGGGAGGGGTAGGGGTGAACCTAGGAGAATGGAAGAGTATTTCCAGAAATAAACTACAATGACTCATAAAAATATGCAAGCATTCCACATACCTGTGACTCTACAGAACAATTCATTTTCTGTGATGTCCTCATTTTTCTTTTTCTTTTCTTTTTCTTTTCTTTTCTTTTCTTTTCTTTTTTTTTTTTTTTTTTTTTTTGGTTTTTCGAGACAGGGTTTCTCTGTGTAGCTTTGCGCCTTTCCTGGAACTCACTTGGTAGCCCAGGCTGGCCTCAAACTCAAAGAGATCCGCCTGCCTCTGCCTCCCGAGTGCTGGGATTAAAGCATGAGCCACCACCGCCCGATTATGTCCTCATTTTTCAAGAGCTCTATAACTGAACTGCGCAGACCTACATGACCTCAGAATATGTTGGCTGGACCATTGTTGCAGTCTCCTTTCTGGCCTCCCTGCTCCCGTCTCACCTCTGACCTGTCATTCACCCCATGGCTAGCATGATGGTCTTTCCAAAACTCAAATCTTACTGGTCACTTGGCTTCTCAACAGCATTTAAGGGCTTCGTGTTGTCTCTCATTTCTAGCATGCATGTAGCCAAATCAGATGCATCCCTCCATACACAGCTCCTGAGGTGCTTTCCAATGAGACCCTAACAATGCATTCCATGGCTACACCTACTCACGCCACCACACTTGGGTAGTTTTATATTATCTTTCCTAGTTGTCTTTGAGCTTTTCTGAGCAGGGATAATTCCCCATCCATCTTTGGCTCTCAAGCACCTACCACAGTGGTCAGCCTGTGCATGGGTAAGCACTCTTTGTCACACTCTGAAGAGTTACCTCTTTCTCCCTTATGAGAAGTCTTTGCTCAAAGAAAGATTCTAGGCTCTCACCTATCTCTAACATGGGCAAGCATCCTCCAATCAGTTGTCCTCTGAGCAGCTGAGTGCCCCACGGCTCTTTTGAGTCATAAAGGCAGCTGAATCAACAGAATAGGCTGGGAGCATTGGGCAAGGCCTCTACAGATGGGCTGATCAATAGATGCATTTTGCGCATGAGGACTTGGAGGCCTCGTGAAGATCAGGGGCCTACAAGGCCATGTGCATCAGAACAGGAGACTGTTTTAATCCGTTGTCTGTTGCTGAAACACAGTATCTGGGACTAGATCATTTACAAACAGTGTAAGTTTACTTGGCTGGTAGCGCCAGGGGACAGGTACACCAAGAGCATTTGGCACAGGTATTTGGCAAAGCCTTTCCTGCTGCATCATCATGTGGTAGAGGGCAGGAGGGCAAGAGGAGGCCAAACTCATGTGTATAGTAAATCCACCCACTCCTGTGGTTATGACATGGTCCACTCATGAGGGCAGCTCATTACGACCTGATCACCTCTCACAACACCTACTTCACACACTGTTGAAATGGGAGTCAGGTTCCCAACACAGGAACTCTGGGGGACACATTCAAGCCACAGCAAACGTGATCTGGTAGCCAGGCCAGTGCCCACCTGCATCCTATACCATGAGATATGATGACTGAATATAAAGTGAGGGCTTGAGTGTGACCTTCAAAGATTCACCTGCTGGAATCTAGGTCTCTGGTGCAGTGGTACAAGGTCATGGGATCTCTAAGAGCTAGAGCCTAGAAAGAAGGAGGTAGGCTGTTGGGGGTCCCACTCTTGGACAGGATCCACAGCGTTTTCCTGAGATCCTGCCACACCCTGGCTTCCTCTGTGCCGCTGTACTGTCAGTGGATGCCACACCCTTGGCCTTGTGGAACTGTGAGCTACATAAGCCTTTTCTTTCTCTTTATAAATTACCTAGCCCTCAGAATTTCGTTAGAATAATAGGAAACAGACTAGCACCTGGCCATCATGCTCCCTTCAGCACCCTGGAAGCTGCGGTGGGTTGTTGAGGGGGGGCGGTACAGGAGTGGAGTTTAGTTCTGAAGGCAACCCGAGGCTGACAGCGACGAACCATGAGGCAATATGGAGTACCGGAAGGTTTCTGTCAGCGGGTGACTTGAGTAGCGTTTCAGTCTGAGGCAAGGACAAAGTGCAGGCTACTAGGAATCCATGGGGGAGCCAAACTCCTGCCACAGGTGGTTTCCTGTGGTTTATGAACGCCCTGGCTAGTGCACCAGGAAGGGTCAGAGTCTAAGGCAAGTCTGGGCCGGGAAGGCTCTCAGCAGGTAGAAAGATGAAAAGGTCATGGATGAAGATGGCAGGGAATCAGCCCCAGGATTCTTGGACGAACCAGGGCGTCGAGAGGTCAAGGGAGTGGACTTGGAGCAGTGGGGACTCAGTCGTTTGGAGCTGTGGTCCAGAGCTTTCCTGCTACAGGCACTGTGGACTAGAGCTAGACAGATCTGACCACACAGGGCAACATGAAGAGCAGCACTCTGTGTTGTTCTGTTTGTGAATCTTGCTCTTTCTAGATTTAGCTGCCTTTTGTTTCTGTTTTTTTAATTTGGCTGCCACTCTCATTAAAGCGTCCTGCTTGACTCAGCAGCTCTGCAAACTCAAGCCCACACTGAGCGACTTGTGTGAGACCTGCTTTTCAGGCAGGGGAAGCCACTGGCCCACTCCAGCAGGGCTCCAGGAGGTTCTAGAAGGAAGACTTGCTTGGCCACATGGTCCTGCTAGCATCTCCTGCCAGAGTGAATCCTTCAAGACTTTGGATTTTTTTTTGCCCCCGAGGGAAGTGAAAAACCTCTCCTAGCTACCCTCTGGGCCGACGTCAGTTCTTGAATTCAGTTTTGTTCTACAAACCACAAATTCCCTTGTTTTGTGTGACATTCAGAATCTGTCCACCCCCCTCACCCCCCGAAAAGGGGAAAAAGTCTGAAATAAAAAGGCAATGTGCTAACAATAGTCAATAGCAAATGAAAACAAACAAAAACCGGGTCTGTCCACACTCTGACCTAATAGTAGAGACCATGATAGGGCCAATTTGTCTTTCTCATTGAATCCATATGGGCAAACTTTTAAAGGAACACTAATCTGAAGTGTGGAAATTAGTTCCTTAGCCTGACCCCTCTGGTCACCTTTTTCCTTTGAAACAATCAAGAGTTTGTTGTTAAAGTTTTTGTTTTTTGGTTCAGCTCCCTGGACACCTGCCTGCTAGCTGCTTGGGGCTCCAATTCTCTTTGCTGGGGAGAAGCATGTGGGAATGTTCCAGACCTGGTTCGATGCCCACTTCCCAGACCTACTGAATCACAACCTGGGGCTAAAGTCTGAGGAGTCTGAACTTTTAATTAGTATTTCAAATGACTCTAATCAGACACTCTAAAGCCCCAAATGATGATCGATACTGTAGTAAAGGGTTACCCTGTTTAAACACAGACACCTTCGTGGACACACACACACACACACACACACACACACACACACATGCATTTACCAACAGTTTACTTAGCGCTAAGGCCTCTAATTCCTGTACTAACCGTTTAGCGGAAGCATCTTCATTTGTATAGCAGAGGAGACAGAAGACACTTGCCAAGGGTCACAGGGGTCAGGAAATGACAGTGTAAAGGACTTGCCTGTTTGTTCTCTGTTGGATGGGAGAGAATCCCAGGGGAAGGAAGCACTTGCAGCTGTCTGTCTGGTGGAATCCCGTGCTTTCCTCTCCCTCGCTGGGCAGCAGGGACCCCTTCCCTAGTCCATAGCTGGAACCCTCTTTGGTTCAACTTGTAGGAAGAATGGAGTTGGGGCTGACCCACTTTGTAGCCATCTAGCCCTTGAAAACCTAGAGGGCATGTAGAGCCGCCCTGATTTTGTTCTAGACTGCTCTCTCTCTCTCACTTTTCAGATTCTTTAGGACTAAGTTAGAACTGATACTGATAGTCCATGTGTGATCTTCCATCCGTCTCAACCACTGGCTCTGTCTGGCCATCACTTCTATAGCAGAAGCTGAGCTCTTAGACCAAGAAAGTATGAGTCAGGCCACAGAGTGTCAACTTTAAGCCCTAGGTGGCTATAACTCTCTGAGATCATCCCAAGGTCCCTGAGAAAGGAGTAGTCTATGATCTGAGGGCCAGTCTACAGGATTCTGAAACAAAGAGTTTGCCTTAGCCCTGGGGGAGCACCATGGGACCCTACAGCACAGCCTGGGGAGAGAAAGGACACATTGGACTCAACAGTGGCAGGTGTATTTGGAAGCCCATAGGGACTGTGAGCAGAGCTCTGAGGAACTGAACTAGGCTGGTAACAGGTTCGTTTTGCTTTTTGTTTTGTTTTGTTTTTTTGTGTGTGTTGTTTGAGAAAGGGTCTCATGTATTCCAGGCTGGCGTCAGTATATAACTGAGGATGGTCTTGAACCCTGGATCCTCCTGCCTCTATCTCCCAAGTGTTGGGATTCCTGGCACGTACACCACTACACCTGCCTTTATGAATTGTTGGAGACTGAATTCAGGGCTTCATGCATGCTAGGCAAGTATACCAACTGAGTAAGGACCTGGGTGGAGAACACAGGGAGGCTGAAATGGTGATAGCTAAGGAGCTTCCTCAGTCAGTGAGAGTGTTAGTTACTTGTCTCAATACTGCATCAAAATACCGAGAGAGAGAGAGAGAGAGAGAGAGAGAGAGAGAGAGAGAGAGAGAGAGAAAGAGAGCGAGAGTGTAACGAAGGGTAGGGCTTTTTTTGGCTTTCAGTATGAGAGGAACCCCATCACTGTGGGGAAGGTGTGCCACAGGCTACTGGCCACTTCGCATTGAAGTCAGGAGCAGAGAATAATTCATTCCTTTTATACAATCTGGACCCCAGCCCAAAGGATGGTGCCACCTGCATTCAGGGCGGGTCTATCACCTGTTAGTCTAATCTAGTCTAGAGAAACTCTCCCAGGCACGCCCAGAGGCTTGCTTCCTAGGTGGGTGTAGATCCCGTCAAGTTGACAGACATGTCATTCATCACTGAGGGACATAACAGAAGCCAGGCCAAGGGAACCACAGGAACAGTCGGCAGTGCTGCCAGCATTGCTGGGACCTCAGCCACCAACCTCAGAGTCCAACAGGACTGGCAGTGTGCTACCTTGCTAAGAGAAAGGGTGAAGGTGAGGCTGACAGAGGCAAGGTGCTTCACTGTAGAGCAGCCTGTTTCTAACAGTTTCAGAATCACTTTATTTGTGTGGTGGGGTCTACAGGTGTGTGCATACGCACACATACGGACATCAGAGAACAATTTAGGGGAACAGGTCCTCTCCTCCTGTCACGTGGGTCCTAGGGATCAAACTCAGGTCTTTTAGACTCGGCAGCAAGAATCTTTACCCACTGAGCCGTCTTGCTGGCCCCAAAGACTTGTCATCTAAATAAGGTTTGGCAAACGATAGCTGTGGGCCAAGATGTCCTACTGCCTATTGGCAACCCACCAGTCACTGAGGTTTTTACATGGTGGAGGGGAACCAAAAGAATATTGCACAATGCATGAAATGTAAAGTCTACTGTTGACAGATAATGTCTTAGCAGGACGGAGTTGAACCCATTTCATATTATCCCTGGCTGCTTTTCATGACGTAAAAGCCAAATGGGATGGCTATGGTGGAGATCTCAGGGTTTACAATAGCCCGAAATCTTGGTTATTGCAGAAAATGTTTGCTTGGGCCTTGATCTAGAAAAGTCCTCCTAATGCCTATAATAGATTACTTATCAAGTTAGTTTCCAGAGAAGTGGAGTCAGAAGTTCCCTGATCCCATGTGGCCGGGCAACATCTACCCGTCCCTTGCCACAGATCTCGGACTGCTGGCTTTACTCCAAGTCATTAAGACCTTTAGGGTGGGGGAGCAGGAACAGTACAACCTCGTTGGGCAAGGGGAGTGGGCCCTGCTGGGGGAGCTAGCAGATGCTCTGGGCCTGGTAGTGGCTGGCGGGGCATCTGAAACAGCAGTTTGGAGGGAGGCCACACCCCTGCCATGCAAAGTCCTCTTTGTTTCCCATCACATCAGAAATGTGCACAGCCCAGCAAAACCAGCAGGTCACACATTGACAAAAGGGCCTGCCCTGCTCAAGCAGGAGGGTTCTAGGCTTTTTTCAAAGTGTAGATTCTAATTCCCGGTACAGGGAAGTGGTTCGTTCGGTGAAAGCACAAAACGGCTCCATTGTGTGGCGAGTTCTCTGTAGGTCAAACTGGGTCTGTCATTCTCCTCTTACCCCCAGCGCAGGAGCCCAGGAAGTAGGCTTGAAGTTCTGGGGAACTGTATGAGTTGGCAATACCTCGGAGGGAGGCTAATGGGATGTCTAGTGAGAATATGATGAGATTGCAACCCATGAGCCAGCGGGCAACAGGGCAGTCTGCCAAGACAGAGCTGGTGCCCATGGCCTTCAGGCTAGTAGCTAGGCCTGGTCCACACCACCTTGGCAGTGTGTATGAACTATCAGCGGAGGCAGCTGTGTGGTCTAGGGCATTTTGTTCAACCTCTCTGAGCCATGATTCTTCATCTGTTAAATGGGGATGGAAAAGAGAGGGGGCTGTCAGGACCATCACCCACGGTGTTGGTAAGGCCCTTTAACATCTAAGTCTTGGGAATTCATAGCTAGTATTAATACTGACTTCCTGGTATCCAGCAGAGCCCAAGAATCCGTTCACTTCCATATCGCGGTGCTTTGGATACCCCTCGGGAATTTAACTCTCTGAGAACACACTGTGAACCCCTGGAGGATTATCAAGGAACAGATTTATCTGTGAGCGCCGGGTACTGGGCTGCTTTATCCTCAATAACTCTGAGATTGGCATCATCCCTGTCTACAGCTGAGTCTGGGGCCACCATGAAAGCCGGAGGAGAGCCGAGGAGCATGCTGGGATTACACGTCAGGCTGCGAAGCCCCTCCGGATCTGTCTCCCTCCCTCCCTTGACCGGCCCTCACCTGCGTTCTCTTTCATCCAGCTGGGTACTGCTTGGCATTCAGAGAATAATGTGTCCTCTCTCTGGGGGCACAGAGCAGAGAAGCTGCTGCTGCTGCAGGGAGCCTCGGAGTTAACATTCCTGACATGGGGGGAGGGGCCGCGCCTGATTCAGCAGCATCCAAAATTCAAAGACTCATTTTCCTTCCAGTAATAATGGAAAATAATCCTGCTGAAAAGCGTGCCTCCAGAGCTGGAGGGGGGTGCGGGGTGGGGGGCATTTCTGTCCACACTCAGATCCTATGCAGGCCATGAAAACTGATCTGAATGTTGGGGGAAGGGGACGTTAGGCAGGGGGACAATAGGTACGTGCAACTGACCTAAGACCAGGGAAGAGTCACAGAGGCCCCTTTGGCTCGGGAACCTGAAGCAGCAGAAGTGAGGGAGCCCTGTGTGGAGCCCGCCAGTGGGCCACTCACAGCCGAGCAGTGTTTCCCACAGGACCCAGGGTGAAGATTGTTCCCACAGCAGCCTCTGCCCTGCTGTGGTGTTTACTTACCGATAAGATAGCCAACTTCCACTATATTTAGTGCATGAAAATCCACAGGTGTTTGATTCCAGGAGCTGCTTTGGGTTCTGCATTTTCAGAATGCCCTCCCTTCTCGGTTTCACCGGTCTAGTGCAGGTGAGCGGGTTTCTGCCAGCTGCAGCCACCTCCCCACCACCACCACCCACACACATCTGCCCTCCAGCCCACAGGTGTCTAAGTACCTGTGTGTTAGACATCCTTGGTTAAGAGAATGGGGGCTGTTTCTATTTCAGTTCTAATTTAAAACGTCCTGCCGTACACAATAGCAGCCCTGTTTTGGTTTGGTTTGAACTGAGCTGTCTTAATTTTTCATATTTAATAAAATGTTGGGCAGGGATGCTATGAGATGGATCATTGGGTAAAAGTGCCTGCCACCAAGAAGATGACCTGAGTTTGACCCCTAGGACCCAGATGACAGAATCACCAGCTCCCACAAGTAGTCCTGTAACTTCCTGCACTCATACATGTCACACACACACACACACACACACACACACACACACACACACACACACCATAAATGTTATTTAAAATGTCTATATTTTTTTGTTACTTATTACAGTGTGTGTCTAGGGGGGGTGGGTGTACCACAGGGCACATGTGGAGGTCAGAGGACAGCTTGCAGAAGGAGCGGCCTCTCTTCTCTCACCGTGTGGGTCTCGGGGGATTGACCTCCAGTCAGCAGGCTCGGCAGCCAGCACTTTTACCAGCTGAGCTGTCTCGCCGCTCTCAATTTTTGCTTCTAACAAAGCAGTTTCATCAGCTGCTTTGGCCTCTTCCCTAGTCCTCTCAAACAGGGGTGTCCTCCACCTGCCGAGGAGCACGGGGTGGACACGCAGCATCATACTGTGGAGGGGCTAAAAACCCCAGCCCAAAGTCAACCCTAGCATCCATCTGGCTTTTTGGTCTCATCTGTACATAGTTGCTCTGTCTCGGAGCTGTCGGGAGGGAGATCAACACGAAGGCTTAACACGGGGCCTAGAACTTGGTGACTAGTCCCCAAACATATCAGCCTTTCAGTAGGTGCCCCAACATGATTTACAAAGGGACAGTTGTCTGGGGAAACTTGTTGGCCAGTCAGAGGAATTCCTTCCTGCCTAAGTGGAAACAGACCTTTTGCCAGGCAACTCAACACTTCAGCCGGGGAGAGGGGCTGGTGTGAGCATTTACACGCAGTGTAGGGGTTATGGAGGGACTTGAGGATGCAGTGGTAGGGTCTTGGCAGCCAGACCTTTGTGGTCACCTCCTGCTATCCAATGGGAACATGGCCATGTGTCTCAGGGTGTGAGACCTTCAAGTTAACACAGAAGACATGTACTCAGGGAACCCTAAGACCCTGGTCAAGCTCAAGGGATTCCATTTCCTCATAGCTTTAGCTTCCAACAGACCTCTTAAGCAAAGCCTCAGGCACTATCCATGTTGAAGGGATGGAATAAATCTAGACCAGTCTAGGTGAGTATCCTCCTTCGCACACACACACACAACCTTCCCACCTAAGTTCCTCAAACAATGCAAGTGACTGTTGCTTCTCATGCTTTTCTCCAAGGTCCATTTGGAGGAACTCCCTACATTGAAAAGTGGTCTAGTTGGGCTGCTTTGGGGAAACGCCCCGGGGATTGAGACCCTTGATCTAGTTAGACCCAGAAGAGATAAACCTGGTGAATTAGATCAGGAATAGCAGGAATCCTACTGGCACGGCCCAGCTGCCACAGATCTTTTGGCATTGCTCACAGAAATCTAAGAAAGGAATGCCCAGTCAAGAGGCTGACCTCCGTGGGGTTCATCTGCCAGTGCAGCGGATTTCTAGACAGCATTTATCCCTGAGGTCCCGTGGTAGAGAACAGAGAGCAGGAGGTAGGAAACCACCACGACAGCCCCAGCTCTACTTGGTCACTTGAACAGTTAGCTGGTCACTCGGGTCTCACAAACCCCTCCTCAGACTCTCCTGGAAGGAGGGGGGACCAATTACCATGGTGGCATCAGGCTCCACTTAACATCTCAATCTAGACATAACCCCAGCATTCCTCTGTCTCGGCCTTCCATAAGTGTGTTTGGAGCTGAAGTCACTCAGCTGAGTTGCTGGAGTGGTGTCGTCAGAGTCAAGCCCTGGCCTCTGCTGTGGTAAGCCCTCTCGGGTCTTGTTAACGTTGTTAGCATCTTCCACAGACAGCAATCCTAAATTACAACCCAGTAATGCTGCTGTCCCATCTTAGTCGTCCAATGGCTCCGTGGACAGAGAAATTAGGAAGCATATTTCTGTAATCCTAGATATGGGGTGACAAGTGGAGCCTCCTCACTCCTGTGCCGAGGAAGTGACACTTGAAAGAGAAACACAAGTTCTACTAAAAGGGCTTGGGAGACTGAGTAATGGCCTTTTTTAGGTCAAGTGACTGTGATGGACATCACAGTGTCATGGCCTGTCAACTCATTCAGGGGAACTACATTTCACCATTTCACACACAAGTTATTCTGCATGTAAATATTGGTCCAGACAAAGCCAGGACTCAAATGTTTCTGGCATCAGCATGAGGCATTACAACACATACAGATAAACATCCAGGATTCAGCCTTCTGGCTGCTAGTGGCCCAAGTCCAGTCCTCCAGGGACAGAAACACCATGTTCAACATTAAACCTTTGCCACTTGTGTGGGAGGAGGGCAAAGGAGAACAAGACACACCAGTGTCCACAAGGTAGATGAAATGATGAAAGCCAGTTAAGGACACTAATGGGAACACAGGAAGGGGGCGGCATCAGGGACTGCTACCTGGTAAGCCAGAGGAAGTGGGATAAGGACTGGCACTCAGCTGTGTGGTAGGGTGCAAGGGAAAGAGCTATGGGCTCGGAAAACAGAAGTAGATTAGATGAAACAGGAAGACGAGGGCTAGCTGCAAAGTACTCCTCATATTGCAGGGCCGCCGGATGCAGCATCCACTTACATTCCTAAGCAGTTTTGTTTAGGGTTTTTTTGGCTTTTTGTTTTTGGTTTGTTTGTTTGTTTGTTTTTGTTTTTCCAGACAGGGTTTCTCTGTGTGGCTTTGGTGCCTGTCCTGGATCTCAGTCTGTAGACCAGGCTGGCCTCAAACTCACAGAGATCCGCCTGGCTCTGCCTCCTGAGTGCTGGGATTAAAGGTGTGCGCCACTGCCACCCCCCAAAGCAGTTTTAATGTATAACAGGAACACAGCACCCTGTTCTACTGAGGGTCAGAGTCAAGGAATGTTTTAGAAAGTATGTGCAGTACAAATGGGGAGGGCCAAAAGGTAAGAGGCAAAGGCATGAAAAACACTTGTGTTTGGTGAAGAGGTTAAGAGTTAAAATATATATATATATATATCCATCACAGAAGGGAGGCCTTGTAGAACACAGGATAAAGGCAAGAGGTACATATCTGGAGCACTGGAGATCAGACCAAAGGAATTAGGAAGTGTTCAACCTGCAGCCCAGAGACCACATGCATCCCAGCATAGCTGTGAACGGAGACGACAATGTCATGTCACAAGTCAAAAGGTTGGACACCCTGGAACAGAACTATTCATACCCTTTCAGGATCTATCAGCCACATCCCCTTTTTCACATGGGTATTTCTTAAAGCAAAATGGCAAGAGCAACTGCTTAAAATGTATAACTAGTTGGGGTCTCTTACTGAAATGGTCATGGAGCCATGGCCACTAGATAAAACCAGGTGCGGGTAAAGCCATATTATTTGAAAACACTGTGAGGCTGGGGACATAGATCACAGGTAGATGCTTGCCTGGCAATGCCTGAGACTGCAGGTTCAATCCTCATTTGCATTAAAACAAGTAAGCAAAGACATGACCTACAGGAGGAATGAGCCACTGGGCTTGAGGTCTGCAACAAAGATCAGCCGAAGTTAGCCAGGTACCTTGGAAAAGGGATTTAGAGCCTTCTGGGTAACCACACCCCCCACAGCACCTATCATGGTGCTGCCAAAGTTGACAGTCGTGACAGATTCTTCATCCCCAATGTTTCCTAAAA
>CABHPH010162993.1:399-20843 GCA_902168325.1 Peromyscus nudipes | reverse complement strand
TTTTTTTTTTTTTACACTTTTAAATATACCTTTATTTCTCAAACTCAAAGCTTTATTTCATCAAGTTCTAATACATTTGCACTGATAAGAAATCTCATCGGCATCAAGAAAGAAGGTGAGTGACCAGTACCAAGGAGGAAGCCCGTGCTTCTAGGCACTGCTAAGGAATGCTTTAAGCCCATGCAAGGACAGAGATAAGAGCTTCCCACGTAGTCCAATGGGCACTTTTATTTTTTATCCATATTAATTTGGAAATAAATAGATGCTTCCGGAAAATCAAGTTTTCACTCACACACACCAAAAGGCCAGGCAGCTGGATTCTCTTTTGTAAAGACCACGAATGATGTAAATTGGCTCCTTCCTCTTTAGTGGGTGGTCACCTCACCTTCCTATGCAAACACACTTGAGAATTTGCACCAAATCTCAATAGCCCAGGCAAAACTCCAGAACTCTTTAAGCTTATACTTAAAGTTTTTTTGTTTTTTTTTTTTAAGTGATAGGTAAACAAGATGAAGGCACTTGAATTCACAAAAAAAAAAAAAAAAAAAAAGTAATTTTCTTTCCTCAGAGAGCTCCACAGATCATCCTGATAGGTTGCCAGGACTTTAAGAGCCTCTTCCTCTACCCTCTGGATTCAATTGGTTAAATTCGACTACATTCCAAAATCAGCTGTGAAATTCTGTCTCAGATTAATGATGTAAATCCAACTTTGAAAATTAGGAAAACTTCAATTTATAGAATCACCTCCAAGGGTTATCCTAGCGTGGGCGCCATTAGACATGCAGGAAGTGATGCCCAGGAAGCATCAGGACTGCCTCATGCTTGGATAACTATAATCTGGCCTCTGGGAGAAAGCATTTGAACTAAGACTAGCAGTGTCCTGAAACAGGACCCCAGGACAAGAAAGAGCACTAGAAGAAAGATCAGAGTTGGTTCTGAATGGTGCCATTTCCCAAAACTAAAGCAGTACTGGGTAAAATCATAGCCCATCACGAAGGGGCTAGCACCAGGTCAGCTAGAAGGCCTGCAGACTGTAGGCTTAGCAAGGCAATTATTACTGTATTACCACAAAGCACAGATCCACACACCTCACTATGACACGAGTTCCAAGTTAAGTCAAACAGGAAGGGGAAAACACTGGAAAGCCAAAAAAAAGTCAAGAACCACAACAAGAATTTTCCCTACCCAACTCCACTCATCTGCCAGCTCTCAGGTATGGACCAGGCCTTCCCCAGCCCACAAGCAGTCACCAGAAATTTGATTTAGAGGCGTTAGTAACCAGAGTCTCATCTTAATGCAATGACTGACCAAGCAGCAGCATCTTCCTGCCAAGGTTTAAGGCAGAGGGTGTACCTGGAGCTCAAGGCCAAGAACCAAGTACATGTGCATCTGTGTACTCAATGGCACTGTTTTCAACCCAGCTGACACTGACTCTGGAGAGCAGACTCAGTATGTACCTGCACTTCAGTGCCCTCTGCCAAGCCCAAGTTTCATGTTACCCAACACACACACACACACACACACACGCACACACACAAAAAGGGGAGCCACTGGATTCACTACAAGTAAGGGTGTCTGGTGCATGGTGAGCAACACAAAAGGCAGGTTTCAGATAGAAAGGTTCCCTGGCCTGCTCCTGGTCTGGCAGAAGGTTCACAGAGCAGGTAGATACACCTCTAGTCCAGACATCCACAATCCAGGAGTTGTGTCTTAAAAATGGAGCTCTGGTCAACGCAACTTTTTACTGTGATGGTTCTAGAACACACATCAATTCTCAAACTACAAAACAGCTGGACAGGCAAAGAAACTACCAAGAGGTCCATCATACAGCAGTGGTTTACAACTTCTGTCTCTCTCTCCATCCTCAGGGGACTATGGCCTGACTGGAAACATATATATATATATAAAGCAGAAAGAATTTCAAAAAGAAGCCAGATGTTTTCCCAGTGCCTCACTGGTCCCCAAGCCTTCTCAGTCAAAGCAATCCCGATTTCTGCTTCTATTAGCAAGTGCTTATATTGAGGGAGGCTCCAACCCACTTCAAAAGCTCTGACTCTACAAATCTATTTCTGTGCCAATGTGTCCTCACTGCACTACAATGGCACATTTTAAGGTCATGGATGACCGATGGTGTTTTCAAAGTTGGGTTCACTTTTCTTTACCTTCCTTCCAACACTGAAACACAGCTCGGGTCCCCTCACAGAACTCAAAAGTCAGCGAATTCAAACATAACTAAGATTCACAGAGCAGTAGAAACTAGTGATACTAAGTGGCTTCTGGTGACCTAAATTAATATGGAGGCCAGTGAAGATGCAGTCAATCAGCTGTTAAGGGGACCAATGTAGCACATTCCAGAAGGAACTTGAAAACACATCACTAGAGAAAGGCCAGCCAATTACTTTGTACTGGGCCTTGTTGCATGAAGATAACTAGTTCAATAAAGCAAATACAGAGCAATCACTCGGATCTTTGGATTTTTATGGTCGCTGGACAAAGTAAAAATTGAGCTCGTGGATCTGATGGAAACACTTTAGAAATCAAGCTTGCTGGCAATACTGAATGCCTTTCCCCTTGATATCCTAAAGTGATGCATTCTAAAATACCCCACAGAAAGTTTCAAAAGGTGAACTCTCTCATCTGAACCTACTAGGTAAGGCAACAGTCACCTGGATCTCTCCCCGTGAACTGCTTGCTTTGGGCCAGCAATTAACACTGTTTTCCTTCTAAAGTGCAGAATATAAACATAATGCTTAAATCTACAGAATAAGAGAGGTCAGTCTTCACTCACTCAGCTCTTCCCCAAATACAGCAGAGTAATATCAAAGTGCCTTGGTAGCTAGAACACACAAGGCCAGACGACACTAAACCCCTACTTCCCTGCAACTTGGAGACTGGAAGTGAAATTCAAAAGTGGGTCCACTGGTCACTCTTTTCTCCTGAAATTCCTGAATTCTCCAGCTGTGAAAAATATTTGGGGAATGCAATCACTATTTTTGAAGGGATTGGAGAAGGGTCCAACGTACTCCAGTAAAATAGCTGTCACACTGGGATAGATGTCCAAAAATGGGTTTCCAATTAAAACATGGGAAGAACCTCATGTCAGCTATGACCATGACTCTAGTCACAACACAGTCCTTACTCTCAGGAAGAGCGAACAAGAGTCAGTCATCAGAGAGCCAATGGGGGGGGAAAACATGTCATTCAATAAGAATTCCTTACAGAAAACAAAACAAAACAAAACATTCATGTTTCCTATTGACAATTGCCACCCGCCACCACAATTCTACTTGAACATTATGTTCCACATTTTATTTTGTTTTCAAGTTACATTTCAAGAAAAGGTCATTTTTTTTTCTCCACAATATCTCATAATTCCTTGAAACAGCCCAGCATCTACCATAAACCACTTCCAACCAGATCTCAAGTCTCCAGCTATTGGCTTTGGTTTATTGATGAATGAAATTCTCAGCTCTGCTACAGGGACTAGACACACACAACTCAGTCCCGTGAATGAAAATTCAGTCACAAAGAGCACCCTCGTGTTTACCAGTTTGGGGGCTGACTAAAACTGACACAATAGGAGACTACCAGCACGGCTTTCATGGAACTGCTGAGAATCCTGAATGAGAGCCTGCAGAGGACTGTAGGCTGCTTAGTCGAGAAGAGTGCCTTTAACGCTTCTCATATGCTGCCCAACTCTCCCAATCTCAGAGACTGTGTCGAGTTCCAATCCCATGTGCTAATGTCTGGGGAGTGACAAGTTAGTGACTATCTTAGAAAGATGTAGAGAGGTCACACTTCCTATTGCATCTTCCAGAGTGGCACTGTAATACGGGTCCTTTTAGGGTTGGCTCCTGGTAGTCTTGTGGACCTATTCCAATGGGTTCACAAAGAAAAGCAGAGTCAGAGCTGAGTTCCCCTTTAAAAGCCAAACACCTACATCTAGGAGGAGGCTCTCCTACCTGAAAGCCCCTGCCCTAAATGGGTTCCCACTGTGGAAACCCTCAGGTCTCAAGGTTAGTTACAGGGCAGCCATGTAGGATAAGGCTGGCTGTAGGTAACTGGAGGATGGGCGATGTAATAGTTGTTGAAGTTGCCATCGCTGACATAAGGAGCTGGCTGGTAGTAACAGGTGACATTGGTGGCGCTGGGGATGATGTTTTGCTCTGCCAGCACTCGCAAGGCCAGGAGAGAGATGAGGTTCAGGGTCTGCCTACGTTCATGCCCCATGAGGCACACGGTGCTTTCGTTCACTACCCTGCGAAGAATCATGAGGTAGTCATACTTGCTTCTCTCTTCTTCAGCGAAGTGGTTTTGAAGGTAGGTCTCCAGCTTCCTCTGCTGTTCCAGGATATCTGGGAAGTCGATGAAAAACCTGGAGCACATGTAACGCTCTAGAGTCTTGATTTCCTCCTGGTCCGCAGGCCTGAAGTCCCGCACCAGAAGGTTGCTGTACTTAAGAAGACCCCCGCCTCGGATTTCTTCAGGGTTCTTGGTGGCTATCAGCCTGTTCTGAAGATGGTCAAAGGCTTCCTCAAAATCCCCGTACACACTTTCCCCGATCACTGTGGGGTGGAAATGCTCAGAGATGGGATTACTGGAGCAGTCATAGAAAAACAGCAAAGAGTCTAGAATGATCTGGAAGGAGTCCACACTGAACTCAAACTGACGCCGGATGGAGTCAACAAACTTGAGCTCCACGTTCCTCCCGTTCTTGTTGGAGAGGGAAATCAGGCTCCAGCGGTCTGCATCTGTGCAAACCTTCACCAGCTTCTGCACATATGCCTCCTTCAGGGTGACAGGGCTGATTTTGAGCTTATTCACACCCTCTGGCAGAAAGTTCAGAAGGGAACACAGAACTACATCTCTCACCAGCTGAAATTCTGTCTCCGTGGGAAGAGCCACGTGAAAGATGAGATCCAGATCTTTGCAACCCAAGCCGTTGTCTTTGACCAAAACATGGCCAGCTGCAGAGCCGTTCAATCGGACGTCCTGAACTTTGATGCCTGCCTCCTCCAGCCGGCTGCGGACAGTCTGGACGATGTCCTTAAGGGTTATCTCCAAGGTTGGAAAGTTGCCTCGTCCATGGACGGGTACGACCTCGGTCAGAACCTCATGCAGCCGGCTAACCTGGTCCCAGTTGAGCACGCTGAGGGACTCACAGTCCCTGGTACTGCTGCCCTCCTCTGCCATCTTGGGGGATGTTCTAGCCAGGGGGAGCTGAAAAGGGGTGAGAAACAGAGTTAGGATTCACGTGGGCGTGGCAAAGCCAGCGGAGGAGCTCAAAGGCATCAACAGTAAAATAGAAGTCAACAGTGCCTGCTGTTCAGCATGGCTGTGAACACGAAACACACCAGACACCAAGAACAGCACCCACAAATGCACAAGCTCCATCCCACAGCAGGGCAGAGGATGGCATTGCTTTGCTTTATGCAGGTGCTCTTGCTGCCGGTGGTGTGCTTGTCCCATGTTGAGGAGGGGTGGGGTAGGCCTCTGTGTGTGAAGAGAAGCAGACAGACCAACCATGTCATCTAAACAACATTAAAGAGCCGATAATGGTGCAGAGAAAGAGAACCTCCTGTTGTGGGACATTTGTACACTGTGTGAAGATCTAGCGCTGTGACTGGTTTAATAAAGAGCTGAATGGCCAATAGCTAGGCAAGAGATATAGGCGGGACTTCTGGGCAGGGAGAGAAGAAGTAGGAGATGGATCTAGGCATGAGAGCAGCAGGGAACGAGTTGGATACACAGAATGGGATAGAGGTAAAACATAGGTTAATAAAAAATATGGGTTAATTTAAGTTGTAAGAGCTAGTTAAAAACAAGCCTAAGCTAAGGCCAAGCTTTCATAATTAATAATAAGTCTCTGTCGTTATTTGGGAGCTGACTGGCTGGATAGAGAAAGACTTGCTACAACCTGTGTGTTTTATTAATTTTCTCTGGTTTATATAGAAGTTATTTCTGTTTTTAGCTCCCCAACTACATCTTGAACTGGTGGATACCTAAATCCTAACACCCAGTGCAACACACACACACACACACACACACACACACACACACACACACAAAACATTGCTCCATTTGCTCCACAAATAGACTACATCTCAGCTATGGAAGACAACCACTTCCTTTTCATATATGGGCCTAATCTACCCTACAACAAATACTATGTCATCTGGGACAGAACAGAGTTGTTTATAAGACAACAGTTGTGGTCAACCAGAAGTTTTAAAGTTAGAGTATCCTTCAGCAAGGATGCAAAGAGTCTCAGGGCAGGTAAACTTCCAAAGGCCTTCTGCAAAAGCGTTCCTTGAAGCTCCTTAAGGGGAATAAAGTTCAAACTGAATACAAGATGGGAAAGAAAGCAGTTCTCATACTTCACATGCTGGAACCACAAAGTTTCCCAAATAAGTATGTGCGTGTACGCATGCGGCATGCCAGGGACTGAACCCTGGGCCTTGAGCATGCAAACCAAGCGCCTACACCAACTACACTTTCACCTAGTAACAAGGAAGTATATCTCACTTTAAAAGAGATGAAAATGATGGAGTACCGGAAATCCTAATCCATAAAAGCAAAATCTTGGCATCTCAGAACACAAAGTGCCTGCGTTCTCATGCTGATTGGATGTCATCTCGACTGATACAAAAGCTAAAACAAGGGGTGTTGGTGCAGGCTCCCAATTTCACCATCAACAGTTTCCACCCGGCAAAGCTCTGTACAGACAAAATTCACCCGGCCAGTTCCATTGTTTGGAAGCTGCTGCTTTTTAGTACACATCAGTGCATTCTCCTTGGGCTCCAACATTGATTTCAAGCCTGCCCTGGTCCAGGGATTTGTGGCTGTAACAGTGCCAGGGTACCACTAGTCGTGTGGGGATGAGCTTTTACAGTTCCCTATCACAAAGATCGTTGACAGTACAAGACTATAACCCAAGGAGGTGTGTGGTCTACACAACTCGGGTGGAAGGAAGCAAATACAACATACAGACGAGAGAGAGGCTGTCCCTCTGCGGGGGCCAAAAGGAAAGTCACGGACGTGATCACTTACAGAGAGGGGACACAAGATGACAAAGCCATGGTGAGCTGCTGCTAGAACAACAGAGGGAAGAGCAGTGCATGGCTAGAAATGGCAATAGTCAGGGGGTGACAGGAGCCCCTCGAGCCAGCCCAGTAACACACAAGTTCGGGGTCTGTCAATGCACTCGGTTGGAACTGGCCAGCCTCCCCAGGATCAAAGCAGGTTCTCGTGGGCGCTAGGGTTGAGTGTCCCTCCGCTTGCTATGGAGGAGCATTTGTCAAGGGGAAGATGAAAGAATCTTTAAAAGTCCGAAGCTATTCAGACCATCCGAGCGTGACCCGCCTCAGTGATGGACAGACAGCACAGCCTGTGATAGTGATGCACACCTAACATCTATTGGGGTTGGCATTTGCCTTCAAGCCAGATCTGGGACAGCTGGCTCTCTTTTCTCTGTGCTCACTGTATACTCAGTGGGTCTTTGTTTTCTTTCTTTCTTTTTTTTTTTTTTAAATAAATGATCAGTACACAGCAGATTTGCGCCTGAACAGATTCAAATGATTTCATGAAGGTATTATGGTCTGCACCTTGTTCTGAGACACAGCTAGAAGCTGGACCGCCTGCAGTCCGAGGTGGGTTTCAGTCGGGCATGCTGTCTGCCACCTGCTACACTTCCCAAGGCTCACACGTTTGACACAGGTCTGAGAAGTCCCAATATGGTCAGCAAATGAGACGCGAGGAACAATTGTAAGAAAATCTCTAAAAAAGAACCCTAGTAATGTTCCAGCATAGAATAGCTGTAGGAAAGGCCTTTGATTCAAGCCTTTAAAAAAAAAAGTTATGGCCGGGCGGTGGTGGTGCACGCCTTTAATCCCAGCACTTGGGAAGCAGAGGCAGGCAGATCTCTATGAGTTCGAAGCCAGCCTGGTCTACAAAGTGAGTTCCAGGAAAGGTGCAAAGCTATACAGAGAAACCCTGTCTCAAAAAACCAAAAAGTTATGTAGGGCTAAAGTCAGAACTGTTCTAGAACATGACAGAAGGGCCATCTGGGGACCACAGAGAATCTAAGAGCCATAACTCTTTCCTTTGGGCTAAAAAGTATGTGTGAAGACTTTCATGCACTTTTAAATTGGCAGCAGATTCAAAGTTAAAACCTATTTTAGACTGAGTATCTGTAAGGTTCGCGCGAGAGGAGGGGCAGAGAAATAGTCCGAAACGTTCTGAAACTGGCAAGGAGGCATACCAGCCTTTAGGAGAGGAAAGAGCCATGAACATAGGAGCTGTATTATCAGCACAAAAGGGCAAATTGTTGGGACAGAATTTTCTAAATATGTAAATCAAATGCATAAGAAGATTTATTATAAAGAAGCATCTCAAAATAGGAAGTGAAATTATACATAAGGGCTCATGCCTAGACTCTTAGCACTTAAGAGGCTGAGGCAGGAGGATTTTAAGTTTAGCCTGGGCTAAATAGAGAGACCCTGACTCAAACAACAAACAAAAACGACCCAACCCATAAATAAAAACAAACGGTGCTGAGAAAAAAATAAACAAACATCTGAATGCTTAACTTATGTATTTTTAAAAGCTGGCTCCGTATCTCCTGCTAAAATAAGATCTAGTTGGAGAGGACAGGGACTAAAGACTAAGATATAGTCCAATGGTCCTCAACCCTCCTAAGGCTGAGACCTCATGCTGTGGTGACCCCAACCATAACATTATTTTTGTTGCTACTTCATAACTGTAATTTTGCTACTGTTATGAATTGTGATGTAAATGTCTGTTTTCTGATGGTCTTAGGTGACCCCTGTGAAAGGGTCATTCAACCCCCAAAAGCGGTCATGACTCACAGGTTGAGAACCACTGATCTAGTTGGTTGAGTCAGTACTAAAAGAACTCTAGGAGTAACTAAAGAAAACCCAGAATTTCTATACAAGTACACACACACAGCAGGTAAGCCTTTAAGCCTTCTTGGACCACAGAAAACTAGTCACAAAACCAGACAGGTTTGGTTACATAAAATTTAAACTGTTCACAGCCAGGCAGTGGTGATGCACGCTTTTAATCCCAGCACTCGGGAGGCAGAGGCAGGTGGATCTCTGTGAGTTCGAGGCCAGCCTGGGCTACAGAGTGAGTTCCAGGACAGACTCCAAAGCCACACAGAGAAAACCCTGTCTTGAAAAACCAAAATAAAAAAATGTATGTATTAAACTGTTTACATGGTACAAAACATTCAGAAGGCAAACATAAGAAAACACTTGTAACTTTAGGCAAAGTATTCATGTCCTTAATAAGTAAGAAGTCATAAATGCAAGACCTCAAAAGAGAAGAGGAAAAGATTATAAACAGTGGCTCAGACACAAAACACTCAACCTCAATCAGAGGGTGGGCAACCTAAAATCCCAGTGCCTGGTTTTCACCCACCATGGCAGGGAGCAAAGCTCGGCTCCTGTGTGGGACAGCAGACACCTCTCGTGCACGGCCCTTGGGCCCTTTGAGGAACTAGGTGAGACTCTGAACTTAAGTTCCATTATCCTTTGATGTGGTCACTCTACGTCTACCCAATCTCCTCTGAATTTTAGTACAGCTGCCAAGTGTGCACAGAGACAGTCATTGGGGGGTAGTCAAAAAAGCTGGGAGCACACATCACATCCGCATGTGATTTCATGTGTGTATACAGCTGTGCACAGAAGTGTGCAGTTGTTCAAAAGAAGGGTGCCTGCTCTGTGTGTAAGAATGTAAGTGCTCGCCGGGCGGTGGTGGCACACACCTTTAATCCCAGCACTCAGGAGGCAGAGGCAGGTGGATCTCTGTGAGTTCGAGGCCAGCCTGGGCTACAGAGTGAGTTCCAGGACAGGCTCCAAAGCTACACAGAGAAACCCTGTCTCAAAAAACAAACAAACAAACAAAAAAAGAATGTAAGTGCTCATGACTGATGAATGGAAAAGTGCAAAACTGTGCATGCAAAACTTTATGCCTAAATAAGTACACACATCTATATTGAGTGCCGTATCTTCAGTTTGGCGTGGGTGTGGAAAAGAATGCATTTTGTACCCTTTGGAAGTACTCACTGATATGTACTCACTGATAAAAATTAAAAATCTCATGAACCACATTCTAAGATCTTTCACTTATAAGAATTCTACCCACTTGCTCCATGGTGTTTAATTTCTTCAGTTCTCTTCCCTGCCTCACTCCCATATCTATGCACCAAATAAATCAAATCTATTTGGAAGCTTTCCCTCCATGCTTTAAATGTTGACCTCGACACAAGATGCAGGGAAGAGGATGATTTCCCTCTAGAAGGCCTTTTGTCAAGTTTCCATCTAACATACTTTAAAAATAAAAAAAGACATTCGTTATTTGTGTTAAAAGAAAAACTCAAAATCACAGGCCTGTTCATCTCACCCCATCCACTCAATGTTTGGTATCAAAACACTTTTTCAACTGTTTCCCAAGGTAGCTACTTCTCACCTCAAACCTATCAAAGCTGTCCTTGCTATACCCTCTTGCTGATGGTTGTAGCTGGAGTTTTTTCTCTCCAGCTCCCATCAAGCCCGGGTAGCCTTGCAGCCCACTTATACAATAAACACACAGACTCTTATATTATTTAAACTGTTTGGCCTAATGGCTCAGGCTTCTAGCTAGCTGTTCTTCTATCTTAAATTAACCCATTTCTATTAATCTATACTTTGCCACGTGGCTCGTGGCTTACGAGTATCTTACATGTTGGTTCTCATGGCGGCTGGCAGCGTCTCCTGACTCAGCCTTCCTGTTCCCAGAATTCTCTTCTCTGCTTGTCCCGCCTCTACTTCCTGCCTGGCTACTGGCCAATCAGCATTTTATTTATACAGAGCGACATCCACAGCAGGTGATTGGCTACAGCTGCAAGAACTTTTTTTTTAAGACAGTATGTACATTTTCAGGAATTCAATAGTCTTATGCTGGCGTCTTCCAGACCAATTTCTTTGGATATAAACACGAATAGTGAGGTAAACTTGGGGAGAAAAAAATGGAGTCCATAAAAAGCACACTATGGGACATATCATAGATGTCACATCCATAGTATGATCTTTAACTCCCCCAATTTACCAAAACTTAGTTGTGATGAAGCTGAGCTGACCCAAATGCATCTATAAAGTTACCTATGAAATTCTTACCGCGTTAGAAAAGAATAAATTAATAAGATATTTGGCAGTGGGGGGTGGTGTTGGTGGAGTCGGAGAGATGGGTTAGTGGTTGAGTGTATAGTGCTTTTGCAGGGGGTGGGGCAACACCTGAGTCTGGATACTAGCACCCATGTTGAGTGGCTCACAACCATCTGTAAGTCAAGCTCCAGGGGATCTAACTCCCTCTTTTGGCTTCCCAGGGTACCTGCACTCACATGCACAGATCCATACACAGACACATACATTCACACATAATTAAAAATGATATATATAAATAATTAAATATATATATATATATAAAGATTCTTGTAACTATTATTGAAATCCAGATGATTTCAAATATCAACAGGATATTCCTACATTACTTCAACATTGGATTTATAAGAATAAACTCAATTTACAGTCCTGGGTGCTTAGATAACACACCAGACCTTAGTTCAACAGTTTCAGTTTTAATTAACTGCTTTTAAATCAACACTTATGTAACCTCCATATAAAAGAATCACATGAATGAAACATGCTCAGCTCATGAGAGGCCCTAGTTAAAGGCAAATTCTAGTTAGCAGAATTAACACAATAGTGGGTAGGGGAAAAAAATGAACTTAAGTCCAGTAAATTCAAAGCAATGTTTGAGAAGCAGATCCACTGTGATTATACAAAGGGGAAGCCAGCAAAGGTGGGCACAGAACTGGTCATCGGTTTGAAAATCCAGGCACTTCTATAAGCATGGAAGGCCAAATGCCTACTCAGTTCACAGTATTTGTTTTGAAATACATTTTTCTTATTTTTATTTCATGTGTACAGGTGTTTGGCCTGCATGTCTGTCTGCACACCACTATGTGTTCAGTGCCCAAAGAGGCCAGCAAAAGGCTTGGATCCCCTGAAACCGGAGCCACAGATGGTTTTGAGCTGCCGTGTGGGTGGGTGTTGGGCCTCAAATCCATATCCTCTGGAAGAACAGCCAGTGCTCTTAACCACTGAGCCATCTCTCCATCCCCCAATATTTAATCTTTTTGATGGTTTGATTACTGGTGAACAATTATTTATCTTAGGGACGCCTGGATTCCTGGGCTGCTGCAGCAAAGAAGAAAATACACACTGAGAGAAAACAGTCTGCAGAGATGGCAGCCGGCATGGAGGAGATAACCTATGCCAAAGGGTTAGCCTAAGCTCCCTGAGGTCAGGGTAGATGCTCCACCTGCTGTGATGCGCCTCACTGCCCAGGGCAGAGCTACACAAGGGGAGTGAGCAGCAATAGGGAAAAGAAAAGCATTTGGATTCCTGCTGCACAGCCTACTGAGGTTTCTGGCACAGTCTGTGGAGGCATGAAGGAGCTCAGGTGGGCATGCAGGGGAGGCAGATGTCCGAGATGGGGATAAGGGTACTAGGGACATGGAGGGCACTGGCATGAAAGTCTGAAGATTAACACTGAGTCCTTTTCAGTACCTGACATTAGGCATGGAAAGTGCCCCCCAGCCCCCAGAGTTTTTGCGTGGAGAGAGACGGGCCTCTGTGAAGTCAAGGAAGGGATCTTCAGGCCTGCGATATTGAACATGCAAGTTGTAGAAGTGATTGTCTAGAAGGCATCAGGGAAACCGAGTCTAGAACTGAAGCTCCCCTCCTGGAGCCCATCACTCATTCCAGAGGGAACTGAGCAACATCCTCTTCTGACTCTATTGTAGGTTTAAGGATGGAAAGAAGCACCATCGCCTATAAACATTCTCTTGGTGGCAAAACGCCCTGTTCCTGTTCCTGGATGCTATCTTAAAAAAAAAAAAAAAAAGTGCATCTTCCTAATAAATCCTTTCAGGTCAGGTTAACAGCCAGCCATGGGCAAGAACTGAGGAAACAAAGACACCCCCAGTGAGGGGTGGGAGTGGGGTAGGTCCTTTCTTATATCTTCTACACTAACTACTCCCCTATGTATAAGACAGGATTTAAGCAGAGGTAAAAATGACTGAAAATAGTCTTCACCATACCTACCCCACGCTGCCTCTCACGTCAGTGAACCGAGTGAGGGAAAACCAGAGGTCAGGCTTAATCCTTATTCACCATACAGCACAGGGGAGGCAAGGCATGAGCAAAAGCAAAGGAAATTAAAAACACACAGAAGAAGCCGCAGCGATGATCACTTCCCATCTAACCCCTCCTAAGCCAAACTTCCCGCATCCCCAGTTTAAACAGTGTGGCTCATAAAAGAGCACAGGAACTCATCCCTGGAGCCACGGTCCTAATTCTTGGAGCTGTTGACTCCTCCCTCAGGCCCAAAGGGGCCTTGGTGGGCAGGAGGATGGGGGACGCCAGAGAACACAGGTCACGGGGCACAAGTGCACTGGATAAGTGCTCCTTACTGCTACTCAGGCAAGCATTTCTAAAAGATTCATCGGTGCCAGCCAAGAAAAGGTGGGGAGGGGGGGAGTTGGGGGAGAGGGCAAGCTGCCTTCTGCTGACCCTGACCGTGGCTCCTCACCCTCACACTGTCTCCAGCTTGAGTGGGTCACCCTCTACTGCCCGCTTTTGTGCAGGCTTTAGAACCAAAGGACTCCAAAGTGGCTTAGAGGTGGCTTTCAGAGAGACCCTGGAAATCACTTATGGGCCACCATGTCTGGGAAGTCCCACTTTGCAAAAAGGGGCTGCACACCTGTTGTTTCCAAACAAACCTCCTCCAGTTCTCCCCACATCCTTTTCCCACAGGGTTAAGTTTTACCCATTGGGCAGACGCTCCGGCTAGGCAGGGGCTGACAGAGTCTCCCGGGGGGGTGCTTTGCATAACAGTAAAGTCGCCACCACAGCTGTGGCCAGAGAGGACAGGAAATGCATCTGGACGTTCAGCCAGGAAATTTTGCCACCTCCCAGGTAGGCAGCAAGACAGTGATGTCGGGCTCCAACTACACCCGACCACCTGGTTTCTACAGAAGCAGTATAGGGCTAGAAGATGGCTCAGCAGGAAAAGGCCTTTGCCTCAAGCCCGATGACCATGGTGGAAGAGAACCGACTCCCACAAGTCGCCCACTGATCTCCATACACTAGGTTGTACACAAGTACACTGTACACTAAATAAACATTTAAAAAGTCTTTGAAATCCCTATAAAGGAAACGTCATTTCTCCTTATTTCTGGGGAGTACACTGGGAAACCAAGTGGATATGCACATTCTAAACTGTCCAAGAACACGTTGCTGATACATGGCAGAAATGTGACTAAAGAAGTCTCCTATTCCTTGCAGGTGGGTAGCGGGGGGGGGGGGGGGGGGGGGGGGGGGGGGGTTGGGGGGGGTGGATTACAGGTTGGGAGAAAACTTGAAGAACTAGCTGTTCCGATAGCCACAGGAACAAGACTCACAGAATAAACTATTACTAGGTTGTACTTTGATGACTAGGAGATCAGAAGTGTTGGTCCATGATAAAGCAACAGAACCAAAGAGACCTTCTCTGAGGTGGCAAATAGTTACCAGACCCTCAAGGGCTAGCCTCAGACATAACTGAAAACAGAAGCAACCTAGAACAGACCACAAGGGCCCAGCCTCAGACAAGATATCTGTCACTTCCCAGGCACCCATACTGTTTGACTTAAGAGTCTTTCACCTGAGAGAATAGACCGCGCGCGCGCGCGCGCGCGTGTGTGTGTGTGTGTGTGTGTGTGTGTGTGTGTGTGCGCGCGCTTAAGAAAGTAAGGATTTGTGTCCATTAAGCTGAGTGCTCAGCTGCTGAGCTACATTACTTGAGCTGTGTACTTTGAATGACCATGGACATCTACAGCCAGCGGCTAAGGAGTGAGGAAGAAAAGCAGGGTTGAAGTAGATTTGGCCTTCTAAAGAGATGTCCTTCCTCCCTCCTTGCATTCCTGGAATTACAAAGGCCAGAAGTTATCTAGGGCCTAGGGCAGCATTGGAAAAGCCCTCAGTCTCTTGGCTTCCAGTCCCTCACCACACAGCCTGGGCTCCCAATAGGGAGGCATCGTACTCTGGAGGCTCCTTCACAGCCTTGAACTTTCTAAGAAATTACATCTAGCTGGGTGGTGGCAGTCCACGCCTTTAATCCCAGCACTTGGGTGGAAGAGGCAGGCCGATCTCTGTGAGTTCAAGGCCAGCCTGGTCTACAGAGGGAGTTCCCAGACAGCCAGGGCTGTACAGGGAAACCCTAGAATAGCCCAAAGCAACAGGATCAGATAAACTAATGTTTTTTTTTAAAGAGCAATAAAGTATATGCTACACTAACTTTCTCCCAAGACACCCTTGTGATACAGTCACTCTCCATTGTCAACTTGATAGATTCGGAGTCATCGGTGAAACACATCTCTGAGAATGTTTGGGGGAGCCCTTCTAGGAAGGTTTAACTGAGGTGGGAAAAGATCCACCGCAAATGCTGGCAGCATCTCCCCACAGGTTGGTTCCGGGGCTCAATAAAGAGAGAAAGCAAACTGAATGTGACCAGCTGCCTGATGCTCCCTGCCATGATGATTGTACCTTAGAGCTGTGAGCCAAAACAAACCCTTCCTTAGGGTGCCCATGGCAGGTAGTTTTCACACCCACACGTCATTAATACAGTCCCGTTTACAATTAACCCACCCAAATGCCCATAGGCCATTGTACCTCAGCTCACAATAATAGCTGTCCCTGGCCAGAAAACACTTCTAAGTCAGTGTGACACCAGACATCACAGATGGCTTTTTCTCACTTGCCATTCTATTACATTTTCTGTTTTCCCAGGGTTATCAGTAGCCATTTCACACTGATGTCTACCAAAGCAAAGTTTGGTCGGATTCCCACAGCAGAGGCCTGAGGCACAGAATGGGGGCATGGGGGCGGGAGAAGGGGGGCTACCCTGCTGTGCACCAAGCTTCTAGAGTGTGGGGGATCTTCAGATTCTCACTCCCCTACAGATGCCAGCAACACCCAGTGGTTATCAGTAACTAGGTCACGTCCAGACACTACCTGAACATGACTCCAAGCAGAAAGCTACTCCCCACCTTTCAAAATAGGATGCCTAAGCATGTGTGGGTGGAGAGATAAAGCTGGAAGAAGTCACACTGGGGCTGGGGAAGCACAGGACAGAATCAAAACACTGGGGGCAGATATTCCAATAGGCAAGGCAGGGGAGTGCGAATGCTCAACAAACTGCCCCAAAGTCACTGCAAATGTAAATATTAACAATGTCAGAATGCAGACACTGTCCATTGGCAGCGAGACACAAAGTGTCTGAGGTTTTCCTCCCCCCCCCGCCCCCAGGTGTTAACATGAAGCGCCATCTACACAAACTGAACTAGAAAGAGTAACGCTATACCACGCATTGCTAAATCAGAGACATGACCAGTCTCAACTCACATGAAGGGCTCTCCAAATAGAGCCTGACCTTTTTGTCTTAGAGGTGGACTGGACTGAGAAAAACAAGGCTCCCAGAGAGGAGACTGTTTACTCTAAGGAGGACCAAGTCACAGTCCTTGGGTTTATTTCAAAGGCTTTACCGCCATCCAGCCCTCCAGCTCAGAGCTTAGGAAAGTCATCAGCCACCCCCAAACAAAGACTTCAGTTAGTTAAAATGGCTAAAAGTCCTGCTAGTCACTAGCAGAACCCGTGGGTCTTATCAGGAGAAGGACCAGCAACGCTTAGCCCTCAAAGGCAGCACTTATCTGGGTAAGACATGTATACACACCCCATTCACAAATGTGTGAGCTAGCCTCAGTTTCAGTGCTGATGAGAACGTCACATGCTGACCAGTCAGGTTAAAGGCATTAACCTAGCGGGTGGCGGACCTCTGGGTAGCAGGCATAGGAACAAGCAGAGAGAAACATGCTAAACTTACATACATTGTGGGGTGTGCATTGTGTGAAGAAACAAAACCACAGCACAATACTTCTGTACCAACTTATGTTTTGTTTTGTTTTGTTTTGTTCGAGACAGGGTTTCTCTGTGTAGCTTCAGAGCCTGTCCTGGATCTTGCTCTGTAGACCAGGCTGGCCTCAAACTCAAGAGACCTGCCTGCCTCTGCCTCCTCCCGAGTTCTGGGATTAAAGGCGTGCGCCACCACCGCCCGGCTCTGTACCAACTTTCTAAGAGGTGGTGTCCTACCAGTGTAGAGTAGAGTGAGCCAGGACTCCAGGTCACCAGCATGGCTGCCCACAGATTGTCCCTAGAGATCTCCCAAACATCTTTGCCTGGAAAGCTCACTCCTCTCGCATGTTGGTTCAAATTTTTAATCATTGGTAAGTTTTCATTAAGGATAAACTGTCGGCAAATTTTAACGGCTAAATAAAATTCAGCCCTAGTCCCCTGCCAATCTCAAATTTCATCTGCAATTCTTCCAGCTATTCTCTAAGAAAAAGTCTTAAAACAGGAGGGAATCAGACAGCCTGGGGGTCAGCGTCAAGTCTGCCTCGGTAAGACAGTGTGATGGCTGCTCATGTGTTCAGATACCCCTGTGGAAGCACTCTCCTAGGGCTCTGTGATCAGACGGCAGGAGACAGAGGCCCCTGCCCACACAGAGCTTGTGGCTTGTACATACTCTTCAATGGTATGGTCGGCTCGCTATTGCTTCTCACACACATAGAATCAGGATTTGAGAGGAAAACATGTTTGCACATGGTCCAGACCTGCACCACCCGATACAGCAGCCCTGAGCCGTGGAGCTCTTGAGCACTTGAAAGGTAGAGTGTCCAAACAGAAGTGTATAGTGTATACAAAATACACAATAGACTTCAGGGACTTGATTTTAAGGAAGAATATAAAGTATCTCTTTTATGTGTCTTTGCGCTGATTACTTGGCATACTGAGTTAAATAGATAAATAGATCTATTGTTTGAACGAATTTTACCAGGCTTTTGTTCCCATATGTCTATGGGACAGCAATGACTCTGTCTGCTGTAGATGACAATGGAGAAATGGAAGCCTGGGGTAGTAAAGGGTGTGCCAGGATCCATGCCCAGGTATCCCCCCCAGTGAAAGACAGTCTACGAGGCAAGGAAGTAAGCATGAAGTTTACAACAGTCTGCAATGGGACACAGCAGCAGTGCTGAATCCTAGAGGAGCAACCCAGAGCAAACACCCCCGGGTCTTGACCCTACTCTTTCTTCTGTGTCACCGATTTCCACACGATAGCCTCAGGCAGCTGCAGAGAGCTGATGCCCAACTCTAACTATGACAAGCAGGGACAAGGATCACCACAGTGCATGGAGGGGCAGGGGCAGGCAGGCAGCCAGCCAGGCCAGGTAGAAGATAGCCGGCCTTATCCTGTGAGGCCAAGTATGGACAGAAGCTAAGGGAGACTGGATAAGATAAGGGGATGGTTCATGATCCATGCCTCCCGAGTGCTGGGATTAAAAGCATGAGCCACCACCGCCCGGCGCATAATTTTCTTCAATCATTTTTTTTAAAATAGGGGCTGGATATAGAGACAATGAGGGACTCTTTTTTTTTTTTTTTGCCCTTTAGTTCTGTATAAATTTTGGAAACAAGAAAATATGCGCCGGGCGGTGGTGGTGGTGGTGGTGGTGGTGGTGGTGGTGGTGGTGGTGGTGGTGCACGCCCTTAATCCCAGCACTCGGGAGGCAGAGCCAGGCGGATCTCTGTGAGTTCGAGGCCAGCCTGGGCTACCAAGTGAGCTCCAGGAAAGGCGCAAAGCTACATAGAGAAACCCTGTCTCGAAAAACCAAAAAAAAAAAAAAAAATATGCAAATGAAAACTATATCATACCGGAGCAGAGAGATGTGGGCTAAGGCAGCCCTCAGAGGAGAGAGGATCTGTCAGAGCCTGCAGAGATCCCAAAGACATATTAAAATAAAGTTCAGCGGAGGGATGGGTTCTGTTCAAGTTTCCCCCCAAATATCTAACTGAATTTTGTAAGGCAAGGTAGGACAATTAGGGACAACCAACCTGCTCATGGAACAGCAAGGAAAGCATCAGGAAATAGCTATCTTAGAGGAATGTAGAGATCTTAGGGATGGGCAGTTCCTGGGAATTTACTCGAGTGCTCCAAGGCACACGGGACCGAGCACTGGCCAGAGACAGGGAGGCCTGCTGTTACTCTCATCCAGCTCCTGTCTACAGTCCCCTAAACCAGGTCAGTGATGGCAGCGGGGGACAAAAAAAAAAAAAAAAAAAAAAAAAAGAGAACGAGTCAGCAGAGCCAGCCCCTGAGTGAACCGGGAGAGAGAAAGGCTGAGTGAGCGAGCTGGGGCTGAGAGAACCTGGTGGCGGAAGACCATCGGGTGGAAGAGCTCAGGGGGTGGGGCTAGAGGCTGGCCAAGCTTAGGAGCCGCAGCTGTTGATCAGTTTGCACTCACTGCTTGCTCCTCGGCTCCAAGCCTACATTGCTAAGGCTTCACTGAAAAGACGACCCAGAAACCATCCAGCCTTTTAGACCAGGCGCTTCTAATGCAAAAAGCTCCATCCGGTACCTTGATCCAGCAGGAGAACGCCCACTTCAAGCATGCTTCCTTCTCTGAGAAGAGCAGGCAGCCCTCAGCAGACGGTGCATTCATTTAATAGGAGCATGTCTGCATGCAAGACCAAGCATACACCCTCTCTCTAGGCAAGGATGAGGACTCTCCAGTGACCACAAACCCCACTTTTCTGGGGTCCACATGCGAGGGTTGAGACAATTGAGAGAAAGACAAGTTCTTCAAGTACATCATAAAAGCAGCCTACCTTGTCTCACCTCCAAAGGTCTTCCACAGGTCTTTCACATACCATTCCCTTGGCCTCCCTAGCACCTGGCACCAACCACCACCTAGGAAGCACTTTCTGACTCAACCACTGTTATCCAAGAAATAAGCACCTCGCAGTTTAATGACCCACAGTGGAAAATGCTCTGAAACCATAAAGCATCCTTACACACAGAGCTGCTTCATGTCAGTAATTACTTCTTCGTATTAAGTTTTTTTTTTCTGTTGTTCCAAAAGTTCTGCAAGCACTTCAAGAACAAGCTACAAGGGCCAGCTGTACAGAATAGTAATTTGAAACAGTTCACAGGGTTCCCTTACAAAGTTGAGTTATGTAAAGATGCTTTCTATAACCATCCAAATTCTAAATAAAAGCTTCCTTACAAGGAATGCATCTGATCAAAAGGTTAAAAAAGTGAGAGAAACCTTAGGTCCAAGAGATTAAGAGATCAGCTTTACTGTTGTCTCAAGTAGCTTTCAACTCACGAGCACTCCTTTAAATATGGAGGAGCTGGGGTCATCATAATACAACTTCATCGGCTACAGTCAAAACACCAAGATGGTGGAGGGAGGGCACCTTTCCATATTTCCCTGTTTCTTCAAT